>PVIH01006583.1:0-90983 GCA_004025045.1 Sigmodon hispidus
GACAGGGTTTCTCTATGTAGCCTTAGTTGTCTTGGAACTTACTCTGTAGAACAGGCTGGCTTCAAACTCAGAGATCCACCTGCTTCTGCCTCCAGTGTTGGGATTAAAGGCATGCACCACCACTGCCTGGCTTTTATTTAGCATTTTCAAGTAGGAATAGTATTAGTTCTCTTCTTACAGGGCAGGTTTGAAGAGTCAATCAAGGAGCTGGAGAAATGGCTCATTGTTTAGGAGCACTGGATGCTTTTCCAGAGGATTCAGGTTTGAGTCCCAGCAACCACATGGTAGTAACCATCTGTAACTTCAGTTTCAGGAGAACCGGTGCCTTCTTTTGCCCTCTTAGGGCACCCCATGTGCGTGGTGCACAGACATACATACACATAAAAGAAAATGAGGTTCAATGAGGGATCGCATATAAAGTCCAAGGCCAAGCACAAGGGCTCCACAGTTGAGGAGCAGCCTTCATCTGGCACACACCTGTAATCAGGGCACTTGGAGGTGAAGCAGGGAGACCAGGAGTTCAAGACCATTGTCATCTGCATAATTTAAGACTGGCCTGAGCTAGATAAGAAATCATCCCAATAAATTAAAAAGTAAGAGCATGATAGTTATCTTCTAGCTAAATGGTAAAATTCTTTTTTTTTTTTTTAAAACTTTATTTATTTATTTGCCTTGGTGTTTGCCTGGAACTGGAACTACAGACAGTTGTTAGCTGCCATGTGGGTGCTGGGAATCGAACCCGGGTCCTCTAGAAGAGCAGACGGCGCTCTTAACCGCTGAGCCATCTCTCCAGCCCCCAATGGTAAAATTCTTACAGAAACTTTCATGTCACACTTTTTTTTTGTCCATTAGGAATAAAAAGAATGAATAACTGCTTTTCTTTCCTGTCTCATGTGAATGTGATGTATGTATATGTGTGCATGCGCCTGTGTGTATGTGTGTGGGTGCCATAAAGTACTAGTTGTTTTTTTTGTCATCTTGGCACACATTGAAGTCACCTGAGAAGAGGGATCCTCAGCTGAGGAATTGTCCCTATAGAACTGGCCTGTGGGTACGCCTGTAGGGCATTTTCTCGATTCACAATTGATGTGGGAGGGGCCCACTCATGGTTGGGTGCAACTCCTGGGTAGTGGTCTGAGCAGCTAGGAGAGCAAGCTGAGCAAGCTGTGGGTGCCAGCCAGTAAAAAGCAGTTTCTCTATGGCTTTTGCTTCAGTTTCTGCCTTGATTTCCCATGATGATACAGTGTAGTTTGTGCTAGCCAGGTACGCCCTTTCCTCTCTAAGTTGGTTTTGGTCAGTATTTTATCAGATCACCAGAAAATCAAAGCAGAGCAGAGCATGGCTCCCAGGAGTCAGCTTGAGTCTCTCCTATTATGTGAGTCTCAGGATTGGACTCACATGGTCAGGCTTGGTGGTCAATGCCTGTAACCACTGAGCCATCTGTCCTGTCTCCAAATAGTAGCCCTTTCACTGGGTCACTCAGAGGAGTTGATCTATGTAAGTGGCTTACTGCTATATGTGGCACTATATCTTAGAAATGTTAGCTGTCACATTTTTGCAGGAGTGGTCCCTTGGATGCCATCTTTAAGCTTGTCTTGACTGTGTCTTTTCCTTTTTAGTTTATCTCTTCTGCTCCAGTCTTTCTCAAAATCCTTCCCAAAGACATCAGCTAAGCATGGAATTGCTTTAGACTCTGCTCTATGCACTATAGTCTCCCCTTTCTGAAAATAAAATGTGTCTTTCTGAGTCTGCTTTGGAATGTGTGTGCCCCTTGTCACTCATGACCACTGTTCTGGACACCATGGGCCAAGGGTGGGGAGTTTTCTGTTGGGCACAATCAGCGCAGTGTTAGGAAGCTGTTGCCTACTAATTAAAGAGATTGTTGGGGCATGCCTCAGTTTTGCCTGGCTCCATGTTTAGCAGAATGACAGAGCACAGCTAAAATATGAACATATACTTACCAGAGTTTGAAAACTGAAACTTTGTCTTAGTTGAGTCCCATCTAGACATTTATTAAAGTCATCTTAGCATGGGCTAAGAAATAAAGAAAAGGAAATAGATTCTACTAGGGTAAATGTATAAGGAAGGATTTATCATTATATACAAACAAAATCAGTTTGCATAATTATTTTAGGGATGATTGACAATAGTACCAGAAACTTGAACTAAATTTCAGCAAATGAGTGTTAAGAAAAGAGTCAAAGGAAATCTTTGGAATTGAAGAATATGAGATCAAAGACATTTAAAATAATTAGATTATTATTAAGGAGATAATAAGATAAAAACAGGTCTGCTGAACTGATAATAAAAAAGAAAAGCCTTTTTCCCCCAGGATACTTTTGATTCTAGGACTCAGAAGGCAGAGGCAGACTGATCTCTGAGTTCGAGGCCAGCCTACTCTACAGAGCAATTCCAGGACATCTAGGGCTACACAGAAAAACTCTGTCTCAAAAAGATCAAAACTGAAAGAAAGAGAGAAAGATAAAAACAAAGAAACAGAAAAACAAACAGTTCACACCGAAGCAGATGAAGTAAATGTATAATTTTGGAGGGTGAGGGAAGGAACCTGAGCAGATTCCCAAACAGCAACCGTTGTCCTATTAGGTGACAGAGTCGTAGAAGATCAAGTATAGCTGTTGTTGTTTTACTCTTTGCTCTTCAGGGCCCACCACTCAGTTTCCAAATAAACACACAGAGACTTATTCTTACTTATAAATGCCTGTCCTTAGCTGGGCTTGTTTCTAGCCAGCTTTTCTTAATTTAAATGATCTTGTCTACCTTTTGCCTCTGGGCTTTTCCTTTTCTTTATTTCTTATCTATGCTGACTGTGTTGGTGGGTGGCCGGTCCCTGGTGTCCTCCCTCCTCCTTCCCTCTCTCCTCTCTTTTCTATTTATTTTCTGCCCACCAGCCCTGCCAGTTCCTCTCTCCTGCCTAGCTATCGACCATTCAGCTCTTCATTAGACCAATCAGGTGTTTTAGGAAGACAAAGTAACACAGCTTCACAGAGTTCAACAAATGCAACATAAAAAGAATGCAACACATCTTTATATCATTAAATATTCCACAGCATATTCAAATGGAACACGTCTTGAAACAATATTTCCCAACAAGTAATGCCATACTAGATTTGTAAGAAGCTATTTGCAGAAGAGGAAATGTCGTGGGGTTATGTTATGTTACTACCATTTCCTGTCATTGTAAATATTTGTCCCGCCTATGGGTTTAGTAAAAGCTGATTGGCTAAAGGCAGACAGAAAATGTGGGTGGGGCTACCAGGCTAAGAAAACTTGGTAACATCTCAGAACAGAAACAGATGCCACAGGGATGCAGGATAAGGAGATGGCAAGCAGACACAGAGGAAAGAAGCTGAAATGCTGCTCTAAGAAAAGGTACTGAGCCGCATGGCTGAACAGGACAAGAAAGATGGGTTAGTTAAAGACTAAAGAGCTAGCAAGTTATATGCCTGGGCCCTAGGCTAATTGGCATAAAATTAATACAAGCCTGTGTGTGATTATTTGAGGTTAAGTGGGGCTGAGAGTGGGACCAAATCTCACTGGTCCAGACCCGGAAAGTCCGGGCCAGAATATATTACTACAAGGAAAGGAAGGAGAGGGGACAACAGGGAATGTTGCCCCTTTTTGCCACAGAAGACGAAGCACTGGTACTAATATCCTCAAAAGAACACATCTGAGGGCCGCGGATGTAGCTGAATCAGCAGAGTACATGCCCAACATGCCCAAAGGCTTGGCTTCCACCCCCTGCTTTACTGGGTATAGTGTTCTGCATGCTTATCATCTCAGCTTTTGGGAGGTTCATGCAGGAAGATAAAAAGCTCAAGGTCATTCTGGGCCACTGAGAGTTTGAAGCCAGCCCTGGCTAGAGGAGACCTTATCTCGGAAAAAACAAAACCACTAGGACAGGAAAATCAGAACTTTGAAACATTTCTCTACTTAAAAAAGAGAACAGGAAATGAGACAGACAGACAGACATTTAGAAAGAAGAGCCTTAGGCATTGTAGGCAGTGTTGTAAATGATTTAAGCCTAATAAAATAGACTGGATGGTGGTGGTGTACACCTTTAATCCCAGCACTCTCGAGGCAGAGTGAATCTCTGTGAGTTCAAGACCAGCCTAGTCTACAAATTGAGTTCCCAGACAGCCAGAGCTGTTACACAGGGAAACCCTGTCTTAACAAACCATAAACAAACAAACAAACTACTAACTAACTAATAAAGTAAGCAGCTAGTGGATTTCAAGGTATGGAAATAAAACAGACAAAGTAATTCCAAGAATGAATCTGTGTAGCAACCTCTAGACAAATTGTAGAGAATGCACACCAATCTATGTGTTAGTTCCCTCAAAGAGTCAATGACACATACAATATTTAACAGATAATCTCCAAGAAAGAGTCTCCAGGTGAGGGAGTGTGATGAAAATACACTCACACATACAGGGTAAAATATTTGCTATACCTTGAATCTTCAGTGTTCCCAAAGATCCCATGCTAAAGAATTGCTCTGGGAAATAGTGGCACTTTCTGGAGGTGGGGCGTAGGGAGAGACTTTTGGATTGCATTTTTTTTTAATACCACATGTTTCTACCATGATGCATTGCATCAGTTCAAAGCTACAGGATCAACCAACCACAGACTGGAACTTGTAAAAGCATGAACACAAGTCACTGTTCTTCACTGAGCATCTGTGGTATTTGTCACATAATGGAAAGAAAGCTCCCTGAGACATACTCTATATTTTAACTGAGAGTTTCTTGCCCTGGTGAAGACATGGACTTACCTGGTGCAGCATATACAGTTTCCACAGACTATGGCTATCCAAGATGGCCATGCGTGAACTGAGTAACAGTTCAATCAGCTCCTGTGCTTTACTGCATTCTGGACTGAGTCCTTTTTCTGTGTATTATGGACTTGCCATGTCTCATTTGGCATTATTGTTCCTTGTTTAATTTTATAACAGAATGTTATCTGAAGACAAATGGGTTTTAAGAATTATGTAGTGGTATAGCTGTATTACAAAAGGTAGTAAGTTTAGGGTGAATTTCTAAATGAGTTTTGTTTCTGCGGTACTCCCACTGACTTTGAATAGTAGCCTAAAAGTCTTTCAAGTGGCATTCGTATTCGTGAAATAAAGTAGGACTCTTGGAGACTATTGTCTTTTAAGTATGTATTTATACTTAAAGAAAAAACATAGACAAAGCTCAAAATTAAGGAATATGTAAATATTTTTCTTTTTTCTACTTTTGAGATTATTTTTTAAAGCTTTCAATAGAAAAATGTGTTAATAATATGCTCTTGTCCATCCTTATTATTAAAAACTTCCCAGGCCTCCTGACACCGTAAGAAGCATAAAAGGTATCAGAGATGCTGAGTCAAGTTATATGGTTCTGGGATTAAAGAATTTTAGAGGTGGATGGATAGTCAAGATCTTACATTTTTGCTCTTCTCATTACTGAGCAGCCTTGGAGGTGTTTGGATTTCCTGTGAGCCTCAGGGTCTTCAAGTTCTTGTGAACCAATGAATAACTTTGGGATATTCTGAGGAGTACTTACAACTCATTGGTAGCCAGGGACTCAGCGTCGGTCCAGCTCCCCTCCCCCTCCAGAGGAGAGCAGGCACCCTGAGCTAAGTTGCTTATACCCATCCCCTCCTAGCACAGTGAGAAGGCATAACTCCGACCTCGGCTTCTTCATCTTCAGGCCGTGTGTAGAGAGCTGTGCTATTTAACACAGACATTTAATGGAGCATCTAGAAAAGCATTCTTGGGACTGCAATTATGTGAGTAGTCACCCTAGAGGAGTGAATAGGAAATACAAGGTGGGTACCTTGGAGACCAAAGTCTACAATAAGATTCACCTCTTAGCACTGACTCCCAGAAATCAGGATGCTTGTTCCAGTGCCATTTAAAGGTTTAGCAGTCATATCCCAGGTTTCCCTTTGATTTCTGGGTCGTCTTGGTCTCTGCCTTGTCTTGGTGGGATCTCTAAGGTCACTTGTAACCTTTTAGATCATTTCATCTCTCCCAGGTGTAGAATTATCTCAGCATCTCTGTGACGTGTGAGGTTCAGCTTCATGCATCCGGGGGAATGCTGACTAGAGTCTATTTCATGGAATACCCTTTAAAGAACTTGAGTAAATAATACATGCAATAAAGTTTTCTTTGGGGGCTGGAGGGATGGCTCAGCGGTTAAGAGCACCGTGTGCTCTTCCAGAGGACCTGGGTTCGATTCCCAGCACCCACATGGCAGCTAACAACTGTCTGTAGTTCCAGTTTCAGGCAAACACCAAGGCAAATAAATAAGTAAATAAATAAAGTTTAAAAAAAAAAATAAAGTTTTCTTTGGACAAGTGGATTTGCAGAAAGCTACTTTTAACTTTTTTTAAAAAATTATTTTTTTCTAGAGTTGTGAATACACCCAGTTGCTCTGTTAGCCTTTGAGAGAAAACAAAATATGCACTATTTCCTAAACTTAACATTTCAGCCTTTCCCCAATATCAGTCTCTGAGCTTCTTTCATTACAACCAGAATTCATGCAAGATAGGCCACTGATTTCTTCCTTCCTTCCTTCCTTCCTTCCTTCCTCTCTCTCTCAATCTTTCTTCCTTCCTTCCTTCCTTCCTTCCTCTCTCTCTCAATCTTTCTTCCTTCCTTCCTTCCTTTCTTTCTTTCGAGCACCCGAGGACTCACGTTTCTGTCTCTCTTGGCCCTTGTCCTTCCTTTGTGTCACACGAGGTCTTCGCCTCTCATCCCTCGTTTCCTCCATCCCTTCTTTCCTCCTTTTCATCTTCTTCCTTCCTCCTTCCTTCCTGCCTTTTTTCTGCCACCACCACTTTTTGAATAAAAATTAAAAATTCATCCTGGAGTTACTTTTGAGTTAATAGGACTGGCTAAAACTTTTATTCTTGATAGAAAAGACACACCCATCGCTTTACTGCAGTCAATCTACTGATGAAAAGAAATTAGTCATCAGCTGAGAAAAATTGATATGCTTTTTTTACTTTTGCAGAAGGCTGGGGGCCTTTACTTATTATACAACAGGGCTGATTATTCATTCATTTATACAACGCATAGTTTCCTACTTTCTCTTATATTTGAGTATCTTATGTTTGCTTTTCAGAAAGAGTGGGACCTTCTTTAAGGTAGGACCATTCTGAATTCTCAATACTGTCCATATTTTCTTTCAAATAATACTGCCTGAAGGGTGGTGCTGGCACATGCCTGTAACCCCAGCACTCCGGAGACAGAAGCAGGTGGTTCTCTGAGTTCAAAGTCAGTTTGGTCTGCAGAGCGAGTTCTTGGACAGCCAGGTCTACACCGAGAAACCCTGTCTCAAAAAGCAAAACAAAAACCAAACCAAACCAAATCAAATAGTACTGTCCATATTTCATTTCAAATAATACTCTTCAGTCCTCCCCTATCAAATAATACTGTTCATATTCTTTTCAAATAATGATGTTTACTGTTTGTGAAATTGAAACAAGCAGTTAGAATATACCAGGCCTCTGTTAAACCATTCATGTCTTTAATTGCTGCAGAAAGCCAAGAAGAAAGCTGAAACAGAAGAAAAGTTCTTAACCGTAGAGGAGACATCTTCCTGAACCACATCTAATAAGTCAGAAAAATAAAATCTGGTTCCTCCGTTAAGCACTTCACTTTTATCTGCTTATAGGAAGTAGATATTCAGCCAGCTCCTCACGGTTGCTTCTCAGAGCTCTGTGCATTTGAACATTTTAAACAAAGACATTGAGCGGCCGCAATTGACTGGGTGCAATCCTGGAGGAGATGAAGTTTTCTCTTTCTTGATCACACTTGCCTCCTGCATGGAGAAAAATCCTCAGGACATGACCATTGTCCCCACATCACTCTAGTGGCTGTCGAGTGTCGGGGGAGGGGGCAGGCGTCCAAAGGTGTGGACATAAGCAAGTAGATTATCAAAGGCTTATATTTAGGTTTGAACCTATTGAGACAGTTGCTTACTTGGCCTCAGGTGACAGACAATAAGTGGAAACAATATCAAACAACATCTGTCTACATGGGAAGGCATGTTTTCTTATGGATAGCATGACTCTGACCCTCCATATTACCTTGAGTGCCTGTTGACTTTTGTGACCACCTCTGCTACCACACATCAAAGAATATTCACTGCTAGAAAAACAGTCATTTATATCTCCCTTTGACTATATTATAAAACATATTATAAAACATGATATTTTCCCTTTAAATCTCAACTTTGATTAATGTATATCATTTCATTGATAAAATATAGTCTCTAAGGGGCTAGAAAGATGGCCCTAGCTGTTCTTCTGGAGGACCTGGGTTCAATTCCCAGCACCCACATGGCAGCTCACAACTGTCTGTAACTCCAGTTCCTGAGTACCCAACATTCACATACAGTCATACATGCAGGCAAAGTACCAATGTACATAAATAAGAAAGATTTAAAAATGCAGTCTTTTTTTTTTTTTTTTTTTTTTTTAGATTTATTTATTTATTATGCATACAGTTTTACAGAAGAGGGCACCAGACCTCATCATAGATGGTTGTGAGCCACCATGTGGTTTTGCTGGGAATTGAACTCAGGTCCTCTGGAAGAACAGTCAGTGCTCTTAACCTCTGAGCCATCTCTCCAGCCCCTAAAAATGCAGTCTTAAAAAAATTTATGTCATAAGGTTGGATATGTGCTCTTGTGTTGTCACACGTTTATTTGTTTTTAAAGTTTTTAGCTCTTGTGACAAATATTGGTAAAGTGCTCACCAAGCCTCAGCTCTCCCTCTTCAGACACACACAGTATATTTCTTCAAGTGGACATATTGTTATGTTGTGGACAAAGGGAGACCACATGTGACGTTTCTTGATCCAACCTCCACCTGATCCGTATGCTGTGTCTTCTACTTTTTCATCTGTGGGGAGGTACTGGGGGCAGAACCCGGGCAGACAAGGGCTTTTCTACCGCTTACTCTGACCAGTCCCCTTCTCTATTTTTAACTTGATGAGGCTCTGGGCTGAAGGGACAGAACCCAGGACAGAAGGTGGAGACCCAGTTTTTCAATCAGGACAGGGGTGGAGGGAAGGTCTGCCTCTTACCAGAATATTCATTTCAGGCTTTGTGTGTATGAGAAGTAAACTTAGGTGTTGGCTGAGCCTTTTTGAAGTCTTGGGCTTGTGTTGATGGAACCCTAACTGCTGCAGTCCCTGAGAAGTTTACAAAAGCGTCAGGCAGAGTGATGAACAGGGGATCACGAACTTTGGAGCTCAGCAGAACTGGGCACATGGCTCTGATATTTATTGCTGGTGACCTTTGACAAATTTGTGATTGTCCCTCATTTCAGCTGAGGTGGGGTCAGACAGATGACCAGGAAGGCCTGAGCTACTTGTCCATATACGTTTTGGGATGATGTGGCAATAGCTGCTTCTGTTCCTCCTTCAACTCACCCCCACTTTTCCCTACCTCTTCCCTTTTTTCCTCCTTCCCATATTTTTGGCAGTACTGCTGGTCAAACCCGGAGCCTCTGGATGCGGGGTAAGCACTTTACCATTAAGCTATAGTCCCAATTCTGCATACTTTTTTCTTATTGAGCTTCTCCTCTTGGCAAGTTGGTGTGAACTAAATGATATTTTCATTTTCTTTCTTCTGACCTATCATTGTTAATGGTGTAATAACTAGCTAAAGGGATCAGCCCTTTAGAAGAAGAAGAAGTCATTCCTAAAACACACAGGAGCAGTTGAATCCAGTCTCACAGGAGCCATATTTGCTTTTCCAGGAAATAATGAAAGCATCACTTGCTACTTCCCTGAAAAAAAGAGATAAAATACATGTTTGAAGTGTGTGTGTGTGTGTGTGTGTGTGTGTGTGTGTGTGTGTGTGTGTGTTTAGGTAGGGGGTGCCAGGCTTCAGCAGCTGCAGTGAGATGTGAGTAGATTTGCTTGTAGCTGGAAAGCCATGATTACTAAGCCACACCAAAACAAGTCAAATTTCCTAGTGCAGACAAGGCCTTGCCCTCCTTTGGTGATGGCTGCCAGAAAGCCCTTGGCTTCTTCCTTGGCTGTCATACAGAAGTGAGTGGTTGAGAAACTCATTCTCTATGTAGTCTTCAGGCCTTTTCTCCTCCATCATTGTAGGACAAATCACTGGGTTGTGATGTATCCAGAGGGTACAGTTAAGTGTCTCAGCCGGGGAAGGGGAGCTCTGTGGCAGGAAATCCATGTTCTCTGTGGAGATTATCTCAGTGAGCTCCAAGCTATGACCCTATCAACTCTTTTGCTCCATCTTGCCTTAGAGAGACTGATTAAATTGCTAATCCCATTAAAAAACACCACAGAAAGATCTTGAATAAGTGTCTGTCTGTATGTATGTAAATATAACTTGGACACATAAACAGTATTTATTTTTTTTGCTTGTATTGCCTGTCTTTGTACTGAGCTAGACTTGTAGGAAAACACATTAATGGTCTCAGGACTGGAGATTACCTAGATAACTTATTTTAAATGTTGTTACTTTGCCTATCCAGGCACAGTCAGAACACAGAGCTCTGTTGGGGGTACAGCTCTCCCAGCATAGGGGATGTGGTGGTGGTGGTCGTGATAGGCTTGGGGGAAGGTGGGAGGTATCAGGGAGGTGGAAGGTAGGGGTGGTATGTTGGTGTTGGTTTCCCTTGACATTATTTTGGAAAAACAGCTAAAACAGAGGTCTTCAGTCTTTTCTAATTGTATCAACTTTTAATAAGAAGGAGAGATATATAGAAAAGAAAACTCATTTTAATTCTATTATGCAAATGAATAGATTTTTATTTAAAGGCATGCATCCATTGGGTGATATAGCTGTTTTGATGTTATTTGGTACTGTCCATTTGAATTTTTCCCAAGAAGGCATATGTGGTCAATCACATAGTTTGGTAGAGTGCCACTGAATAAGATTTGCTCTTATTTTTTTCTGTTAAAGAATTACCTACTTGAGAGAGGGGTTATGATCTGTTTTACTTTCATTCTCCAGCTTCCTTGAATTCCCAGGTTTGCGGGTGAGGAGGGCAGAAGAAATCTTTAGCTGCAATAAGTCTTAGAGATGTAAGTGATATAAGAGCCCCTATCAGCACCAAAGCTCCAAGGCAGAAACTCTATTGTTGCTAGACTCACAAGTGACTCTTTTTTTTTTTTTGGTCACAAAAAGGTATGTGACTCTACAGAACTGGATGGATGCAGCATTGAGACAGAAGTCAGATCAGGAACCCTAGTGTTCAGTTCATTTCTGTCCCATGCTTCTCTGTCCTCCCAAAGACTGAGAGAATAGAAGCAAAAATATCATTTGTTTTCAGTTTTTTAATATGTACATTCATACATGTGATGTAGTAGTTTGAATGTAATTGCCCCCATAATCTCATAGGGAATGGCACTATTGGGAGGCATGGCTTTGTTGGAGTGGGTGTGTCCTTGTTGGAGGAAGTGTGTCACTGTACGGGTGGGCTTTGAGGTTTTCTATGGTCAGGATACTGCCCAGTGTGACTTCCTGTTGCCTGCAAGATGTAGGACTCTCAGCTACTTCTCTAGCACCACGTCTGTCTGCTCCTCATCAGGATGATAATAGACTGAACTTCTGAAACTGTAAGTGAGGTGCCCCAATTAAACTTTTTCTTTTTATAAGAGTTGATATGGTCATGATGTCTTTTCACAGCAATAGAAGCCCTAACTGAGACTTACTGTTATAGAAGGTTTTTGGGGCCCTTTTGGGCCCAGAGGTTTGGACCTGGCCCTCGGCAGCTTTTGTTCCCCAAAGATATGAATCAGACACTTATATTAACTTTATATTGTTTGGCCCATGTCTTAAGCACATTATTAGCTAGCTTTTTTATCTTAAATCAACTCACTTTTTGTAATCCATTAATCTATTTGCTGCACGGCCCAGCCCATGGCTCACCTGTATTTTTTCTCTTATTCGGGGGTTGGATGGAGACTGGCTAACTCCACCCTCCTTCTACCTGCGGGGGGTTGGATGGAGACTGGCTAACTCCACCCTCCTTCTACCTGCCTGTCCTCTGATCCTCCACCCACTTCTACGGTGCTCCACATAGGCCAAATCAGTTATTTTATTTACATCATACAAAAAACATTTCCACCACAACTTATGATGTGTATATAACATTGCTATGACCAATCTCAGATCTTGGTATGCCTGGCAAACCTAGTGTGATGACTTGGTGGTTCACCACTTCAGCCAGCCTTTGCCATCATTAACTGAGTTGATGAGCCTGCCCATCAGTCTCACATACATCCGGAGAAGCATAATAGCTCAGCCAGGAGAAAGTCAAGCAGGTTGTAATATACTGTGGTGTGGTTAGCCATACTCTGTGAGCAGCTATTGACAGCCTCCTTTTTTTCTGAGGCTACTATGCCACTTCAGGGAACATCATTTGCCTGGCCAATCCTTAGTGCAGTCTACTGATTCTTTGGAAAGTTCATGTTCCCACTGTAGAATTACTGTGGACTCCACAGGGTCTTGGCCCAGCTCTCTGGGCACATAGTTTTTGGCCTGGAAGCTCAGAGAAGCTCTGGTAACTACAGCTGTTCTTGAGGATGGGCCTGGAAGGGCTCCCAGACACCACTCCTTCTCTTCCCTGGTGTTATACTGGGGAACAGGGCTGCTTCGGGCCATCTGGTTTCCTTCAGGTTCAGGGCATCTAGGCAAGATCCCTTCAAAGCCTAACTATGCAGAAACCCTACGAATAGAGAATCCAAAAGCAAACCTTCAACATGCTGGACAGGAACCCACCCTGCCACAACTGCTTATCCACAGCCAATTTGACATTTCTGACATTTTTGCAGGAACAGTGTTCTGTAGTCTCATGACATGCCTAATTTGTGTTGTATTTTTAATATCCTTGAAAGTGTCCATCTAATGAAAGTAAAACAACGTGTGTCTTGGCAGAATCTTGTCTCCACTTACACATCTTTCTCTGGCAGAATTCACATTAATGCTAATGAAATTTTAATGCTGCAACTGTGTTCTGCAGTGGGGGATGGTCTCCCTGCCCTGAAACACATTTTCTTCTCATTAGCCCTACCATCTTTATTAATATTAACAGTAATAAAGAGAATTAGGCAGGATGGCTTCTGGCAGACCCCAGAATTAATGGGGGCAAAGGGAAGAGAGAGATGAACGGCTGGACAGTTCAGATCTGATAGTGAATGAGCTGCGTCCTCTGGGGACCCTCATGAGAGCGGCTTACTTCTAAATGAGGCACATCACGAATCAGTGCCGTCCACAAGCTCTTCACACCGACGGGGAAGGCACATAGACTGAGCCTGGTTCTAGAGAAAAATCTATCCTGGGACGGTTTCATATGCGTTTGTGCATACATGTCTGTATGTCAGTCTGTTCTTCCATCCATTTGCTTATCCATTTGTCTGTCTATTTGTGTGTATGTGAGTGTGTGTGTGTGTTTGAGTGTGTATGTGTAATGTTCATGGTCAGCAGGCAACTTAATCAGAATTTGTTCACCCTGAGATGTCTTTGCTCTGGGGCTGTATTATTTGATGTATATCCATAAACATTTCATAGTTCTAATGTCCTGAAGGCTGTCTTACTCATGCTATGAAGTATTTTAAAGATAAGTACAGTGATGAAAATAAGGATTGAGCTAGAGAAACTTTTTTTCACAGCAGAAGAGAGAAAATTTCATGCTGTGGAAAAGTCAATCAAAAGTAGTAAATGATGAATTTTCTACAGACTCCTTTCCTTTTGGCTGTTTCTCTGAATTATTATTTTTTCCTGCCTAGTCAAGCATTAAATGTCACTATGTCAAATATCCCTATTATTCTCAGGTCTAGTTGTTACTCGGGAGGAGTTGAGATACCTCTAAGTTGTCTTCAGGCAGAAAACTGCAAGGGATGTGGGATAGGGGGCCTGGGATACTACACCATCCCTTGAAGTTTTCTTGACTTCCTATTGCTCTAAGCAAGGCCTGTACCACAGAGATTTTGGCCGCAGCAGAAGGAACTTGAGGGTGGTCCATTTGCTGAAGGCTAGTCTGCTAACATTTGGAGGACGGGATGTCTGGAGGCAGTTTCACTTGAACTTCAAAGACTTGTTCTGTGTTGGTTACCAGTATGGTAGCTCACACCTCCCTATCAGCTCAGACAGCACCCTAGGGGCCTCCCCATAACCCTGGGAGGCTGGATGCCACAGTATAAGACCCACATGCTATGTTGTTACATTAGCAGCATGGCAGGCTTGATTGGAAAAGTTATATGCTATCAGGACCTGTGATCAGAGGATGTTCTCTGCAGTGGAAAGGGTGAAGATTGACAGCAAAGTCATTTCTGCATGCTGAATTCAGTCTGGGTGCCACCCTTGAATTGTGACAGAACAATAAAAACTTGCTCAGAGGATGGTGTTCAGGGCAGGAAAATGATGTGACTGTGTCACATTGGAGGCTCACAGAGGAACTAAACCCACTTATCTGGAGAAGCACCTGAGGGTATACGTATCTATACCAGCTTTCATAGGGACAGGAATTGCATTCTTTTTGGGGTGAGTCCAGAGTGAGAACACTACAGAATCTGTAGAGAAATGCATCTCAGTTGCCTGCCATTCACAGCTGTCTAAGCATACTTCAGGTTGTCATGATTTTTGGTAATTGTACCAAATTCTGCAGTTTGCCACGGCTGTTTGATATCCACTCATTTTAGCACACGCTGCTGATGTGATCAATGAGAATCCTGGATATTTGAACTTTTTTTTTTTTTTAAGGCAACAGGAAAGCTTACCAAGATACCAACTTTCTTAAATTTATTTTTGAAACAGGGTTTCACATAGCTCAGGGTGCCCTCAGACTTGATAGGTAGCCTGAGATGATCCTGAATTTCTGATCCTCTGTTCCCGCCTTCACAGCACTGGATCCAGATAGCAACAGTAAGGCTTTGAGTTTGTACTTTACATGTCAAGATGCCCATGTGTCAACATGGCCTTACCACTATGTTGTTCTTACAGCTAACTGGACATATTCATCAAGTATCTTACACAAGGAAATTAAGCATGGTAGGAGTGGCTGGACATGATTATTTATGAAATGTTTTGTAATTTTGAAATGTTGTAATTCAATAGCTCCCAGATACAGGTTCTTGAACCACACTGGTTTCTGAGACCTTCTGTTTTAAAATGCTGAAAAAAATACAAAACAATGGATGTAGTTTTCTCTAAGAATAAATTTAATTCTAAGGAGTCTCCTTAATTTAGAGATGAAGATCTTCATTTTCTTTTTATAGTTTTTAAAATTGTCTTGAAATAATGGTGACAGTTGATGGCATTTTAAAATGTCAGTGAACAAAATAAATCTGCCTATCTTACCAGTATGTGAAACCTCAGGAGCTGATTATTCTGATCCAGGTCTCCTAATCTCTGGAACCTTGCTTAGTTGATTTTGAAATGTAAGCAGATCACCTGGGTCCCATATTTCACAGCATAGTGATGTCTCGGAGTGGTCGAATGCAGGCTGTGGTTCTTTCCAATTTCAAAGGTCATGCGCTTGTCTGACACACTTTGCCAGTGTTATTCAGATGTGTCGTTGTGTGGGTAGATGGGAGGATCGTAAGGGACAGGAAGCTTTCTCCTCTTGTCTTGTGGTTTTTATGATTACCATTTTCTTGTCAGTTTTGGGGAGCTCGCAACACTTCTAGGGCTTGCTACCTGAGTTGCTCTTGTTCTGGGATCTGTTTTAAGATTCCCTAAAACCGTACCTGAGTTTCTAGAGGCCATAAACTGTGACTGACTGTGACTGATTCAGCTTTAACTGTCAGTGCTGGATACACTGCCCAAGAGTAAGAGGGCATTTCAGAAATTAGGGAGTGAATGGTGCATGAATTTCTGAGGCAAGCAAAATTCTGCCCCCTTGGTTGCCACATGGCAAAGATGTGAGGTGGCCGAAAGGTTTCTTTATGGCCTTGTGTGACTTCCTGAGAGATAAGAGCAACTGCTTATTTACTTTTGACAGGATACTGATGACAGAACAAAGAAACACTTGCACCAAGTCTAGCCTGAATTTACTGAGGTCACTGACAGGAGCTTGTAGGAGGTTACTCACAGGTCACAGGTTAGTCAAAGGTAGCTGTGTCACTGGGTGGTGACTCACAAAAGCTGTATCTTTGTACAGCTTGTAGGCATCTTCACCAGAAGATGGTACTGTTCCTGTAACCCTGGGGAAGAGCTTCATGAGTGTGTGTTTTGAGCCTTGTATGTTTCTTTAGTTTCCTGAGTTTTACGAGTTTCATGCTTCCTCCTAGGCAGAATATTTCACTTCTGAAGACATTGCCTCCTCATCTTTTCTTTGTTTTCCTCTGTACCATATTCATGAGCGACATCAACAGAAGTGGACTAATGTCATGTTTTAGGGATGAGGTTCATCAAAGGTGTTAAAAGTTGAAACTATGATCCTTCTTGGACCTTTGTCCTGACCAGTACTCCCTGTCCAGTGTATCCTGCCATAGGAATGAACCCCGCCACACACCTTGGTACAGTTGTGCATGTCCCTGGCTGGGTGAGGCCTCTTAGACAGCCGCCTACTACTAAGCTCACTGCTTATGGTCCTCTCTCCCACAGCTCCAGGGCCTTTACAGGTCCTCAACACATATTTGGGGAGGGATCGAAGCAGGAAAGGCTAATAGTGGGAAGGAATGGGCCACCGAAATATGATCCAGCATCCACAAGCACGTCTACTGCAGCAGAGAGAGGAGCTGCTGTTATAAATCCAATACTCCGAGTGCCATGGTCTCCTCTGCCTTGGAACCAGTTGACGGCCTCCCAGAAGCCATTTGGACCCATGGGACAGAGGCTGATGAGGCAGACATGATGGCAGACCCCTTTGGGAAACAGGTCAGAGTGGCTGACATCTTTCATCTTGTGTGCATCAGGAATACCTGGGGTATCTAAGTGAATATGAATATGCTTCCCCCATCTTTGTTCACATTGTGAGTCAGGACTTTGGGAAAAGGAGCCATTTACACAAGACTATGCACAGGGCTGTCAGTTGCTCCCCTTTTCCTTTGGGCCACCCCTCAGCCAATTCTTAACTTAAATTTAGGGAGCATGGTCATATCTATCTTTCAGGTGGACTAGATAGTTCATTTTCTTAAATGAAAAAAAAAATCTTTCATCTCATCCATACTCTTTTTCTTTCTTTCTCATTTCTGCAGTCATTCTTACCTGGACCAGGAGGAAAAGATGGTACAATGGACAAAGGAATAGTCTGGACCTCAGAGTGACTCAGGACATGGCTGGCCTAGAGGCTCCTGGAGATATGGAGATCTGTCACACACTTAGAATCCTGGCCAGAACTTATGACAAAGTGGTACCATTATTAAAATGTTAGGGTAGTGGCCATGTCTAGCTCTACACTCTCTCAGCTGCTCTCTTGTTGTGGAATGGAGAGACATCTCAGCAGCTGAGAAACACTTGCTGTGTATGCCTGTAAGATCTGAGAGTTCTGAAAAAAAAAAATTGTCTTTTTACATATCTGAGTGTTTTCCCTGTATACATACTGGTGCTCACAGATGTCAGAAGAAGGCATCGGATCCCTGGAACTGGTGTTACAGATGGTGGCGAGCCACAGTGTGGATGGTGGGTATCAAACCTTATACTCCACAAGAACAGCAAGTGCTCTCTACCGCCGACCAACCGCCCCCCACCCCCAGATCTGACTTTGTATCTTAGCATTCCTATCACCAACATTAGAGTTTTGCATGTACTTCAGTCTCAGTACTGTGAAGGGCGGAGACAGGAGAATTGCCTACATGATAAAACAGGAACTCCATGTTCAGGGGGAGACTCTGTCTCAAAGAAGTCAGGTGAGGAGCAATCCAATACCTTCTCTAGCCTCGGTGAACTTTTTCTTTTTTTAAAGATTTGTTTATTTGTTATGTATTCAGTGTACAGAAGAGGGTACCAGATGTCATCATAGATGGTTATGAGCCACCATGAGGTTGCTGGGAATCGAACTCAGGACCTCTGGAAGAACAGTCAGTACTCTTAACCTCTGAGCCATCTCTCCAGACCCCCCTTTTTTAAAAAAGCTCAGTGAACTTCTATATCTGTCTCTGTCTTTCTCACCCTCCCCTGCCCTGCCCCTCAGACAATATGAAATATAGCAGATGCAAACTTTTATGTCTTCCCGTGACTCCCAAACTTACCAGATATGAACTTTCCTTGCATCCTTTGCAGAGGCATGCATTCTGGCAGTTGTGAGGTAAGTGCGCATGTAGAAGGCCTTTGGCCTCCTTTCTCTCCTGAGTGGCCCCTAATCTTGGCTGTTCTGGAATGCACTATGTAGCCCAGGCTAGCCTCAGAGATCTTCCTGCCTCTGTCCCCAGAGTGCTGGAATTAAAGGCATGACTAGTTAAATATTCTAAATACGTAACATATTTGTAATACATTTTTGTCTCCTTATATACAGTTGTAGAGCCTGTATATATTTTTTTATGAAGGTAATGTCTCTTAGATTGCTACTTCTCAAGGTCAGAGATGGGACTCATTTTAGATATGATTCTACTCTGTATGTTCTGGGAAATGATCTGTAATAGTTGTGCCCATGGGTTGAATGAGTGGGCTTATTAATTAGATAGAAAAAGAAAGTAAGCAAATAAATGGTGAGGAGTAGTGAGAAGGGTCAACTCATCAGTTTCAGTGTCCTGGACACCCAGCCGAGGCGGTCAGAATGTCTCAGCTGGGAGTGCGAATAAGGCAGCATCAACTTGGGGGTTACAATCATCCAGTAGAACTGACTGGGGAAACTAAGTCAGTCAGCTAGAATTCCTGATTGGGAGAGTCATGGGCAGAGTGGCCTCTCTGGCCTCCATGTAGACAAGCTTCCATCTTCTTGTTCCCACGCACACAATGTTGAGTCGTGAGATGAGCTTAATAACCTTGCTTAGAAATAGTTAATCTTGGGGGCTGGAGAGATGGCTCAGCGGTTAAGAGCACCGCCTGCTCTTCCAGAGGACCCGGGTTCGATTCCCAGCACCCACATGGCAGCTAACAACTGTCTGTAGTTCCAGTTCCAGGCAAAACACCAAGGCAAATAAATAAAGTTTAAAAAAAAATTAAAAAAAAAGAAATAGTTAATCTTTTTAGCTACTTTCTGCTTCTCCCTCCCTGTTTCAGAGCTGGGGCCAGCATGGTTAGGAACAGGATGGGGGGTGTGGGGGGGTGATAGAGAGCAATTGACATGAACGTGGTTGATCCTGGAGGGACAGAAACAGGCTCAGGAGCTGTAGTAGGGACATCCTGCTTCTAGCACTAACTTCCCAGTGAGTTCAGACAGCGCATGACAGTTGACCGATATCATGTACATTGCAGAATCTAAAGCGCATCGTTAGTCTCTTCGCTTGAATCCCAGTGAAGAAGGAGGACAGGGAGGTGCTCAGAGAGTATTTCTGAAATATCCAGCGTTCTTACAGCCTAGGCTGATAGAAGGGGACAAAAATACTTTGCTAAAAATTTTTATATTTGTGTTCATTTATTTTAAGAAAAGACTTAGTAATTTTATTTTTGCAAAGGAGTGTTTTATCTATGTGTATGTATGTGCACCACCTTTGCAGCTGGTGCTCCAGAAAGCCAGAAGAGGGCATCAGATTCCCTGGAACTGGAGTTACAGATGGTTGTGAGCCACTCCGTGGGTGCTGAGAACTGAACCTGAGTCCTCTGCAAGAACAGTGAGTGCTCTTAACTACTGAGCCATCTCTCCAGTCCCTAGACGTGCTTTTTCAAAACCTAGAAATTCAACAGCCATTGGATTCAGATGTAGTTTGCACTCCAAGTCCTATAGTGGCCCCCAGCCTCCTCAGTCCTCTCTGCAGTCAACTTGCTGGTATCATTAGCTCCGGCCACTGCTACTACATGTGGGAAAGAGTAGCACATCTTAGATCCGGTACTCTCTTTCCTCTTTGCCTTTCTCTGCAGGAATCCAGGCTGGGGGAGGGGGTGGTATGTGTCTTGCTAAATGATAGAAACTGGATCCAGACTCCCCAGAAGGAGGGTCCTGCTGCTTCCTACCCGGCTTGGTGGCAAAGAGAAGAAAATTATCTGCTAATCTTCCAAGACTTGGTTTATTTATTTGTTAGCTCTACAGAGGGTATCTGATCCTGACTATGTCTTCTCAAAAAAAGGTGGGAAAATTCCCCCATGCTGGATGTGAATAACTGCCCTGGAGACAGAGTCGGAACTGGTCTATCATCACAACTCATTAGCTGTTAGCTTCAAGGTGATTTAGGGACTGAGCTCATGGAGGTGGACGTAGAATAGGATTGTAAATAGCAAACAGCAGACATTTGACTGGTTGTGTGTCACTGTTTCAGAGGAGAACGTACAGAAGGAGAGAAGGACCCAGGATCTGGTCATGCCCTTGAGTCCTGGCTGTGTGGAGGAGATGCCGACCCTTTTGAAAGAAGTATCTATGCTTTGTTGAAGCATGTATGGACATTTAGGTTAAACAGTGCCTTGCTCTTGAGAATCTAGGCTTGGTTGACAGCATCCCCATAATATGCAACTTGACATCAAATGGTCAAAATGAGTTAAAAGACCTTATTCCTAGTTCAGTTTTCTTATTTGCTAGATTATTCCTGTGTATCCATTCTGGGGCAGTGTAGTTACTGGACTCAACTTCTATAGGAGTGGGGTAACTTTGGTGGATGGATCACTTCTCTGAGTGTGGTTAAGAACTGGTGTGTGAATGCAACTGTGAGACCCAATCCTGGAGGCCACTGTTTGCCTACTTTGTGAGCTTTTGGGCAGCTAGATTAGCAATTATTGGGTCAAAGACTTGGCCCAAACCTTGTCATTCAGTTTTGATATGCAAAGTTGTTCAGGGAGTGTCTTCCACATGCAAACTTTAGGTCATTTTGGATATGTAGTCTAATAGGAAACCTCAAATTGACCATCAGAGATTCATCCCTTTGGGCAAAATATGTGATCATTTTATAAAAGAAACCCTTCAGTCTTAACCATAAATAGCATCCATTAAGTTCATTTAGGTAAATTGTAGAGAAAGAAAACATTCCAAGTAATCACAACTTGGCCATTTCTGGAGAAACCTTAAGAAAATTCTGGGTTGAATAAAATATTTTCATCTAATGATTTATTTGGAAACTACTGACAAATGCATGTTCATAAATATTTTTCCCTAATATAAGAATTATGCTTTGGGAATCTTCAGTTCTTTTTGCTCATTCTTTTGAGTTTTGGGCTTGAGAGTGAGCGGGCCAGGTTCCCACATTCTTAACACTAAACCTCAAGCTGAAACTAGATTGAGAAGCATATTTTTTATTGTAAAAATAATATACATATAAATAAGAATCTCTAAAATAGATAAGAAATAGAAAATAATTTCCTAGTTTCATCTGCCTTAAGTAGCCATATGAATAGTCTGATGAATAATTTTCCAGATTTCCCCCTAAGTGCACATAGTCATATAGTTTATTATTTACAAATATGGAATAATTTTATATATGTTGGCTTGTAATTTATGTTTTTCTCTCTGAACATTGTGTCTTAGATATCCTTTTCATTTTATCACATTTGCATATTTTAGTAAATATAGAATTTTTTATTTTATCTGTGTACTGAAGTATATATTATATATAAAATGTATATAATCTTTCTCCTTGTATTATGTGTATTTTATATGTATATATGTATTTTGGTATGTACTCTATGATACTATTATAATCAAATCAGAAAATATTGTGTCTGAAGATACTTGATTTTCCAGCCATGACAGAAATTTTTAGTAGCTTTTTAATAGCTTTTTAGTAGCTTCCAGGTTCCTATTACTCTGTACACTTAGCACTGCTATTGTGCTTGGATTTGCATTTTGATAGTCTTAAAAAAATTAGAAAGCCTAGAGTTAAGAGTTCCTTGTGCAAAGCAGAGGTATTTTTGACTTTCTAAAATGGGAACACAAACCCATAGGGCTCTATTTGACAATGGTTTCACAAAGAAGATAGTAACAATGAGTCATGAGTAAAAACAGAAACCCAGCCCACTTGAGTGCTCTGTAGGGGTCCTACCTCTTGTTCCCCCCCTTCCCTAGATAACTACCATGTACAGTAACTTCCACCGAGAGGCGGTATGTGGGCTTGGCAAAAGGGAAAAGATATTGGTTTAAGACCACCTTTCAGAGTCAGGGTTAAACGGAAAGGTTGCCAGCTGCCATAGACCACACCTTTAATCTCAGCACTCAGGAGGATTTCTGAGTTCAAGACCAGCCTAGTCTGAGTTCTGGGCTGTCTCAAATAAAGGAACAAAACAACTGTAGGCCTGAAACCCCTTCCCACATCCTTGCTGGCCATGCATGGAGGGGATTCCTCACCAATAGGTGCTATCCGATGGGAGTTAGCTGACAAGGTGGATGGACACCCTCACACCTTGCTTGGCAGGTGATGTAAAATTAGCAGAGTGGAGGCTCCCTCCGGCTATCTCTTTAGAACCATTTCTCTGTTGACAACAGAGCTTCTGCTCAAGGACAGAACTCAACAGTGGCAAGCATTTCTGGCTTCAGACTGTTTCCAAGAGAAAGAAGCATTTAGTAGTTGCAAATTCTTTTTCTCTGACTTGCTTGCAAGTATTGTACATGAGATTGATTATACGGTTGAACTGCATGCTTGTTGATTTGCTTGGAGCAACTTTCTTTAAATGTCCTAGTCGATACCCTAAGCATTTGCCCTGCCACATGGAAAGGGAAATGGACCACAGTACTAGGTGGTCACACTAGACAGACATGGTTCTGTTTCAATATGCCTGTTGTTTTCAGAGGTGGCTCTATTGGCAATAGTTCAAGTGGAAGCAAGTGAACGATATGAGCCTAGGATCAGGTCAACAGAGCTTTTCACCCCTGTCCACATGTGAAGTTGTTTACGGGGTGGGCTACTGTCTCTGAGGTTTGGAGACTCTGTCTTCCTCCTGTGGTAGCTGCTTGGTGATCTAACTGGGCTTTTTTTTTCTTTCTTAAAGATTTATTTATTACATATACAGTATACAGAAGAGAGTACCAGATGTCATCATAGATGGTTGTGAGCCACCATGTGGATGCTGGGAATTGAACTCAGGATCTCCGGAAGAACAGTCAGTGCTCTTAACCTCTGAGCCATCTCTCCAGCTCCAACTCAGCTTTTTTCTATGCTGTGACCATTTGGCCTACTTCTTGGTGCATCCAATTATGGTGCACTTGGAAAACCCACCACGATCATGGTGTATGAGTAGGAAGTGACTCCATGAAGGAAAGGCATTGGTTTCTCAAAAACTGTTGTGAGAGAAAGTCAACTTCTTAGCTAGCTGGTAAAGACAACAACTAGGCAGCCGAGTGAAGGTAATGTCTAATTTGTTAGATCTTGCTTTTTTTAATGCCATTCAAAGATGGAGACAGTAATTAGTAAGTATCTTTAATTTTTAGATGTGGAAAATGGGATTTCATGGATTCAACAACTATTCTAACTTTTTTCTTCTTTTCTTTATTTTTCTGTGCTAAACACCATGACCAAAAGCAATTTAGGAAAGAAAGAATGTATTTCCCTTTACAGATTAAAGTCTATGACCCGGTGTGGTGATGCACACTGTTAGTCCCTGCACTCAGGAGGCAGAGGCAGGTGGGTCTCTGTAAGGTTAAAGCCAGCCGGGTCTATAGAGGAGTCCAGGATAGTCAGGGCTACACAGAGAAACCTTGTCTTGAAAAACCAAAAAAGGAAGTCAAGGCAGACAGTCAAGGTAGGATCCATAAGCAGAAACCCTGGAAGAACATTGCTTACTGCCTTGCTCCCAGGCTCATATACAGTTGAGGCCCACCAACCTAGGGATGGTACCAACCCACAGTCAACTGAGCCCTCCTACTTTAATTAGCAATCAAGAAAATGCCCCCATAGACATGCCCATCAGCCAGTATAATAAAGGCAATTTGTCATCTGAGGTTTCCTCTTCCCGGTGTGTGGATGACCAAGACCAGCCATCGAAATGACTGAATTTAATGAAGTGCGTCTGCTTAGACTTGAATCTAAGACCTGATCTCAGTGTTCTCTTTGCTGCCAGAGGGACAGAACCTGGATGACTGTCCTTGGGATGCAGATGCAGCATCCTTGACCACATGTCAAGATCTTTCCACATGAAGCCTGAGAGAACATTCTGGCAGAAAGCCAGAAGGAGCTTAGGACAGAGTTTCAGTTCAATGGCTGTAAGAGGTGGGAGAACCCTGAGGACCTTCTGGTGCTTTGGTTTATGTATAAGTAGCAGTCACTTCACATAATCCACATCCCCGTATAGAACTGGAAGGAACCAAAAGCTAAGAGATGAAATGAAAATAATAAAGCCTGGATAATCAGGTTTCAAATTTGCAAGAAAAGAAAAACAAACAAACAAATACCAAAAATATGTTAGCATATTAGCAAAAGCTTGAAGCAAGAAATCTAAAAGAATAATCTGCCTTGTTCTTTCTGTTTTCTTCTGTGTTCATCAATAACTTTAAGATGGGGGGAGGGAGGTGAAAAGCAGGGCTGCTCACTCATTTACAAAATGCTTAGTGGCAGGTGTGGGGCTGAGTCCCAGCACTTACAAAGGTGAGATGGGGGACTGCGTTTGAGGCTAGTCTGTATTACAAAATGAAATAAAAGGAAACAAAACCAAAAGCAAACAACAGAATATTAAGAGATAAGAGATACAACCACAGCTCATGTGTACCCTAGCTCAAACAGTGAACCATATATAAGAGTCTAAGGCCACTGCAGCATACAGAGTGGCACTCAGCACCCTAACATTAGATACCAAGTTCTAATCCCACTACTGACTAAAAGGAAGCCACACCCCTTGCTCTTCAAGGCATGGCATGCAGTCTGAATGTTGAAATTCCTGTCATGTCAGGTAGCAAGAAAGGTATTAAATACTGGTAGGGCCGCATTAGAAGAACCTGAGGGCTGATGGGCTGAAGATTGAGAGATTGGAGCATTAACATGAATAATTATTGCTGTGGCAAAACTTAAAACCAATTGATCACCAATTCAGGATGCCAAGAAACTCATGTATGTATTATTTGAAGCCTGTTAAACAAGTATGAAGAATTAAACACACATTTATTTTGCTTTTCCAATGTGAACAGTACTGTGAAGTAGCCTGGGTGGAGATGAAGACACTTTGTTACAGTATCCCAGCTCATACTTGGGGGTCTAGTACCATTTTGTAACCAGGAATCAACTGACATGTTCTATACCCTGATGGGAGAAAGTAACTCCTTTGTGGCACTGTCTTGAAAACGAAAACAAAACAAGCCACCAAATTATTATGATTGAATGACCAAAATGTAGGAAATATTGATTATAGGGAAGTATCTTAAACTATATTATGAGATAAAATCACCAAAATCCAGACAAGGAGAAAGTTTTTAGGACAAGCAAACAAGTTTCTAAAAAACAAACAAATAAACAAATAAATAAATGATTAAAGATGATCTAAAGGGTGTCAACCAACTGTGTAATCTTTCTGGACCATTTAAACAGTATCCTCATTTTGGACATGGCAAAAATACTTTTGACATTTATGGGCTGAGCTTTAAGTATTGTATGGAGAGTCATTGTGTTACCGGTGATACTGGCATTGTGGTTGTGTTTGGGTCTCTTCCTTTTTACAAGTTCATTTGGAAATATTTCCAGAACTCATATGAAGTGTGTTTCAAAGCAGAGAAGAAAAGCAAACTGCTTTGGGATGGAGAAAGCCAAGGGTTGCTGCTCATCAAGGTCAGAAGATGAATATGCCATGGTCTCTTTTACTCTTCAGTCTACTCTGTTGGTATTGAAATTCTGCACAACAAAAAGAGAGATAGGGAAATGTCAACACTGACTCAGTGTTTAGTTATCTGAGGACTTACTATTATTATTTCTAATGCTGGGATGGTATCGAGGGCCTTGCTCATGTTAGACAAGAATTCTACTCTTGATTTACATTCTGGCTCAATGTTATTATTGTTTTTGAAGAATTAAGGGGTGTGTGTGTGTGTGTGTGTGTGTGTGTGTGTGTGTACAAGTACTCTCAGAAGCTGGCTGAGGGTGTCAGATCCCCTATACCAGGAGTTAGAGTCACAATTGGTTGTAAGTTGGCCATCATGGGTGTTATATTCCTAAATACATAAATGAAACCTGCTCAGTCTCCACAATGTCATTCACATGCTTAAGTCTCCAGAGCTGACTAATCAGCCAGCTGCTCTGACTACTGAGCTCTCTTTCTAGACCTCCCCCACAAAATGTCATCTTTCTGAAGCAAGCTAAGAGGAATTTGGATTTATACCTTTTAAAAGATAGTTTCTTGGCCTTGTCTAACAGTAGTTGGTTTTTACGGGAATAAAGTGAAAATAAAAGTGGTCATTATTATGTAAGTTTGAAAATGTTCTAGCTTTGCACTTACATACAAAACGCAGGCCGGCAACCATATGTAAGTGGCCCACATCTTTAGTCCTAGCACTGGGGAAGCAGAATCAGGCAGATCTCTGAATCTGAGGCCAGCCTGGTCTACAGGTGAGTTCTAAGACAGCCAGGGCTACAGAAAGAAACTCACAAAACAAAAATAAAAAAACCCATAAAACAAAAACACCCCCTTCCCCAGCAAAACCATAGACTGGATTGCAATAGAAAAATAAAAGCAAGCAGGAAGCAGGAAAAAAATAATGAACGTGAAAATATACTAACTTCTTGACTAGAGGAAATGAAAAACAAGTGTTTGTTTTTATAATCACTGTTTCTCATGCTGAAGTTTTTAGTCAAGAAAAACAAAATTTTAACCTGAATTCACTTTGACAAAGTGAATAGAAATACATAAAACTGATCACATTAAAAAACATCTTTCTTTATTCAACCCAGTAAAAAAACAGAGACTTATTCTACCCCATTCATTCCCTTCTCAACCAGCTGAAGGTCAGTGGTGCTACTGTGTGTGATTAGACAAAGAAAAGACTGTGTCGTGTCTTTTATATGAATTGCATGCTAATTTAACTTACAAGGGTAAACTTGAAGCTTATTGGAGTTAGACCTTGAAATCCATGTGTCAAAAATAAGTCAAATTACATAGGACGAGAGAGAAAGGTAAGCCTGTATTTATGTGAGCTTTACAAACATATTTGATTAAGACAGAAAGGTGTTCTTTGTTTATTTCTTCCTTTCTTCTTTTTCCTTTTTTTTTAAAAAAACCAAAGGGCATGAGGTACAAAGAAAAAAAAATGACTTGATTATATAAGGTGGTCAGAGTTAGACACTGAGAAGTAAATGAAGGGTGGTGGAAAAAAGAATTTAGGCAACATCAGAGCCAGAACCTGTGGTGTTTTAGAAACAGCTAGAATAGTGGACTGCTTAAATTTTCTTAGCTGGAAAGGGAAAATCTGAAACCCATGCAGGCCAGCTTCCCTTGCAGCTAGGATAACGAAAGAGAATTAAATTAGATTAGCAATAGCTACTTCAGCTATGAATTTGTGAGGTGGAAATGATGCAGAAACCTGCCTTACTCTCTCCCTTCCATTTTTTTCTCTCCTGAGGTGTTCTGTAGCAACATGTTCACCTGCTCTGTTTACCTCCTGGGCATCAGATGCAGTTACAGAAGCAGAAATAGTTACAGTGTCTCCCTGGTTATGGCCTCCAGGTTCCTGGATCATAGCTACAGGATTGGGTCTTGAAAGCACAGTTTTGGAAGGAGTCTCATCCTGCCTGGAACAGCCTATGGCTTTAGGGCCATCCATGACTTGCCCTTCATCTCCAAAGACCTTGCAAGCACCCGATGCTATCCATAAATTCTTAGTGTTCTAAGATGACTTCACTTCCGACACACCACTCTAATCACCGATGGAAAGAAGCTGCATGTAGAAGCCTGCATGCTTTCACAAAAGGAAGTGAGCTCTGTCTACATTCACCTTCCTCCCCATATACTATGAGCAGGGCTTCTCACATGTCTGATCTGTCAGTTCATGTCCCATGATTCTCTTGGATTCATTGCTGGTTTTTGCTGTGAGTGCCTGCCTTAGTGCAGGCTTCTGTAACTGTGCCCTGGTGTCCAGGAAGCTGAAGAAAGCAGATGGCGGCATTGCCAGGTTGTCCAGTTCTCCTCTGTCCCTAGGTTTAGCTGTGTAAAGTAACCTGCCCTGGAACTGCCAGACCCAGCTGCCCCTTATCAATCATCCTAAACACAGAACTTTTTATCCTAGTCAAGATAGGGCCCCTGAAATTCAGAAACATGAAATACCAAGTCCAGGATTCCAGGGCTCCCATTGTGGCTGGTTAAGTATCGTGTGAATTTTCAAAGATACACAAAAGCCAGTATGGAGTGGACATGAGAGCTGAGTTCAAAGTCCTGTCAAGGAGTAAGGTGAGAGTTAAACAAGAAGTAGGGTTTGTTCTCCTTCAGTGCTGGGGACAGCAAGATCCCTGCCTGTCTATTGGTTAGTGGGAGACAGGTGAGGAAGAGGAACAAAGAGGACCACACAGAGCCAGTGAGCAAAAGATGGAGCAGAGTGGAGGTAGGCAGAGTTTCTGGGTGAGCGTGGGTGAGGTGCCAGGTAAGGACGGGTGAGGTGCTAGGTGGGAGTGTCTGAGGTGTTGGGTGAGGGTGTCTGAGGTGCTGGTGTCTGAGGTGTTGGGTTAGGGTGTCTGAGGTGCCAGGTGAGGGTGTCTGAGGTGTTGGGTGAGGGTGTCTGAGGTGCTGGTGTCTGAGGTGTTGGGTGAGGGTGTCTGAGGAGCTGGTATCTGAGGTGCCAGGTGAGGGTGTCTGAGGTATTGGGTGAGGGTGTCTGAGGTGCTGGTGTCTGAGGTGTTGGGTTAGGGTGTCTGAGGTGCCAGGTGAGGGTGTCTGAGGTAGCTGTTGTGGTTTGGAATAGTCTGTTTTCTAAATGTTCGTATGTTGGAGGCTTGGTCCTCAGTGATGGCTGTGAGGTGCTTTGGCTTTGACACTGGTGAGACCTGGTTCATCAGGTAAAGCATGAACTGACTAAATGTGGAGATCTGAGTTTGGATCTCCAGAACCTAAATCAAAGATACCAATCTGTGGCAGCCTGCTAGGGATCCCACAGTGAGAGACAGAGACAGGGAATTCCTGGAGCATCAGGCTAGCCAGACTACCCAAAAAGGCAACTCCTGGTTCATCAAGAAACTCTGCTTGTAAAGTGACTGAGGAAGACAGTGATGCCAGCCTCAGGCCTCTACATGCAGGGGTACTCACATGTGAATACATAGACACACATACCTGCACCATACACACAGATTTATCAGAAGGTCTTTAGGTGGTGGAGGTGGCGCCCTTACCAAGGGTTAAAGAGGCTCTTGTGGGACCCTGAGACTTCTTCAAAGAAAGAAGCGTAGAACCCCAAATCAACTCCAGAACTGCTCTTCACCTTCCTTGGCTTGTATGTTCCTGCCTTCTGGGACTCCGGTGTGAGCTGATTCCTATGCTGTGTCCTTGAACATCTGTAACCGTGAGCTACATGCATTTCCTTTATTTTTCCTCCTTCCTCTTCCTCTTCCCTGCTTCAAAAATGCCCTATATCACGGTAGTAACACATGTCTGGCAAACCCAGGGATTCTGGCATTTTCTTTATGCTGTGGGTGGTCATGATGGTGATAGACCTTGAGTACTAGTGACTCATCTCCTGCTAGGGGACAGATCTAATGTTGCTTAAAGAATAATTGTATCATTGCTCACCGGCTGTCCATGTCTACCCATCCTTTTCCTTCTACAACGAAATGTATTTGGTAGTGAGGAAGAGTGTTTATACTCCAGAAAACCCTAGACGGTTCACCTGGCTGCAGGGCTTGCCTTGGGCAGGGTGCCTGTCTTCTTGGTGTTAGCTAACTTTTCCTCTAGCTACAAACTCAGATCTCCTGCATTTGTCCTGTTCTGACTCTGACACCAGAGCCCCCACGGGCACAGGTCCATATTAGCTTGAATCTGGGAGCCCAAATACATGGTTTGGGATTCGTGTTCTACACTTTTCTCTCTTGGTGATTTCGGCCAAGTTCTTGTAAGCTTTTTGAGCCTCAGTTTCCTCACTTGTAAAATGAGAAAGAATGCTACTTCATGTATTTAGAACAGCAGTTCTCAACCTGTGGGTTGTGACTCCTTGCAGGGGTCAAAGGACCTTCTCATGGGGGTCAACTTAGACCACTGAAAACCACAGATACTTACATTATGATTAATTACAGTAGCAAAGTCATAGTTATGAACTGTGAATGAAATAAGTTTATGGACATGAGGAACTGTATTAAAGGGTCAAAGCATTAGAAGGTTGAGAACCAATGATTTAGACTATAGATAGTTTATTTTAGAAAGGGCAAGTTCTTCAATCATGATCCTCACAGCATGAGCTATTATACTTTATAGAGAGTCAATGCATTGCTCTGCTTTACATGCATTGCTTTACTTGGGTAAACTGATAAGAAAACAGGTGAGTATCAACTGGTGCTTTCATGCTTTGTTTTTTAATCGAGCAGAACAGATCTCTTTTAAACTCATGCAAGATGGTTCTGTTTCTCAAAGACAAGCTTTAGTTTTTGAATAAGCAAGGCCATGGTGTTCTTTGAGCCACTTACTGCCTCGTGTTGAAAGTGAAGCAAAACAAAATAACAATGATCTGTGGCTCCGATCACGGGAATCTGTCCACAGCTTGATCAAGTTCGGGATGCGTGCTTCAAATCATCTGCAGATTCAAAATGATTTCCTCCTACAAGAGCCCATTAACCCTAATGAGTCATTTTAAAACAATTCCCAATTGTACGTTCTCTTAAGTGTTAAGAGCTGATAAACGCTGTTCTGAGCAGCTCATGTGCCATTAGACTTAGAGGTGTCACAGAAATTCTATCTTCCCCATCTCTTTCCCACAAGTGCTTATTTTTGTTTGGAATTAATTTACAAAGAACTGAGAGCTTCAGTTGTGTGTTTTTGAGAAGAAAGGGAACAGCCAATTGAATGCAACAGTACACGAGTCTAGTTACAACCCTCTTCACAACATATGCAGAGGTAGGGTCCACTGGACTCATGATACACAGATATCATCAGGATCAAGGTGAGAGTGAATGTCTTTAAGAGGGAAGTCTTTTTTTTTTCCTTCTTTATTTTGTATTTATCAAAAAAAAAACAGTAAAAAGAATTTAAAATACGGAAGAGTTAACAATAACTATACAGAGGATAAGAATCATAAGCATGGCTTATCAAGGGTGGAAATGCAAATAAGATCGCTACACATATATTTTCTTTGTGTTCAGCTTTCAAGAGGGAAGTCTTAAAGATGTGCATTATGCTTGGCCCACAGTTTGCATCCACAAATACTAGTTCCTTGTGAGTGGTCCCTAGTGCTTTAGCTTGATGGTTTAAACGTATACTATATTCATAGACCATCAGTTTTCCCATCCCACTACCTTCCTGTGGAGTCTTAACTTTTCTCTTCATTTATCCCATCAGATGGTGAGACAATGGCAGGTGTAGCCAAGCCAAACATGGTGTAGTGTCATGTCGGCAGGAAGTACATGAAGCCAAGAAGACTAGAGTGAAATGGATGTTCCTCATACTATAGGAAAAGTGTTGCTTGTTCTATACACTTACATGTCATGGCTCAAGTTTGTTTGAAGTGAGAGGTCATGTCATTGCTTTGTCCTTCCTTTGCTGTTCACATAGTGATATGTCATTTATTCGTCAAACTTTTAAGTTGTACCCAGAAAACCTTGCTTTTCTCCATCTGTAAAGCGATTATTACACCAACCTCGTTACCAAAGTATAGATGCTTATTGGGAATGTATTTCAGCAAAAATACAGAGAAAGTGTAAGACATATCTCCTAGACTCATAGAATTGATTGCCTAGTCTTTGAGACCAAAATAAAGGAAAACACCATGAAAGAATATATATATATTAGTATTATCTACTAATTAGAAAAAGCTGCCTCAATAATATAGCTTCCTCTTTTGTTGCTGTGTTGACCTAGATCTGCTCTTTCCTTAGTCATAGGCAAGATCTCCTGGAACTACATGTTGAGTTGAAAAGACAGTTATCTAGCTAAAACAACATTATAGCTTCTTTACTGTAGGTATACATATAGCCAAGTCCTTGACTAGAAATTTGAAATGCACTCAAAAGGACACTCTTGGCATCATGGGAAGTCAAACTGAACTGCCCTGCTTGCAGAGCAGAGCTCCTGTCCTGAGCTGTGATTAGTGGTTGACTTTCAAAGGTCTTAGCTCCTCAAAATGCAACCTGTTTCTTCTCCTTGATCTTATAAAGGGCCTGGTTTTCAATAAGCAAGCTTGGCTACTAACATAGAAGTTTCTGGAAGTCCTCCCACTCAAAGTGAGTGCTAGGGGTCAGGAATCCAGAGGGGAGGGTGTCCCTTTGACCTATGAGGTAAGAAAACAAAGTATAGATGCTTATTGGGAATGTATTTCAGCAAAAATACAGAGAAAGTGTAAGACATATCTCCTAGACTCATAGAATTGATTGCCTAGCCTTTGAGACCAAAATAAAGGAAAACACCATGAAAGAATATATATATTAATATTATCTATACCCATATTGTCTATTACCCCATCTATACCTATGGGAGGTAGAAATGGCATTTGTTGCTTCCTGCAGTTTTAGAGTGTGTTGGGGTGCTAGTGAGCAACAGCAATAAAACATGTGGGTACTGAGTGTTGGGTAGTGGGACCAAAGTGCCCAGAGTTTTGCAAGCTGGTAATTGCTCATAGGTTGTAGTCCTTTAAGGGTCTTGGGTGGTCTAACTGTGAGCAAGATCACAAGCCTGGCTGGAAAAGGATGAAAACTGATCTTTTCTAAGTTAGTACAGAAGAAACAACCAGAAAGGGAAGCGGAGAAGGGGGGGTGCTCCAGAGAGACCTTTGCAGACCTCAGTATTTAATGGCGCTAGGTGATTGCAGAACTGAGGGAGATAGATGCATCAGCCATTAAGTACCACATTCATCCTGCCAAGCATGGCGGCTGCCACTGACTGGCACATGTCCTAGCTAAGCTTTGCCACACAAGAGCCTGGCATCATAGTTCAGTCTACTTTGGTGTATTGGGGTGCTCCTGGAGAACTAAGTCTGTTATGATGACTTGGTTCTATTTCAAATGCTGGGGTTTCTGACTTTTATTTGTGTGCGTGTGTGTGTAACATAAGAGCAAGGTTGATTTTTCAAAGACAGAATCATAGTAAATAGGCTTTTGGAAACTGTTGTATAACAAAACTCCACTTTGTCAGTTGTTCAGTGAGTATTATATTTGTGTGAGTTTGACCGAGGCATCAGCTTCACGTGAGGTAAAACTCAAAAATGGAGAAAGAACTACTAAAAACACCAGTGACCTAAACTGTATTATTTTTTTTATCCTGATCACTCTACAGGAAAAACGAGGTGTATATTTTATGCTAAAGGAAATGGGAGGCAAACAAAAAGACCCCATGGATAAGTGGGTAATTTCAAATGCTATTCAGCCACAGGAAGGGTGTAGCATAAGACACAGCAGTAGCAACAGCAGATTTTGCTTACTGACTCACTGTGTGAGCTCCTGTCCCTATTAGCCGGAGCCAGAGCATGCCGTTTCCCTCAGTATTTAATGGACTGTCAGCACACCACAGTGGCTATTCCACATGATGGAAGTAGCAATGAGGGGAGAGAAGAACGTGGCAGGCCCTGGGATGGAGATGCTGCTTTGTACCCACCGCGTATTCTTGGTTATGAGGTGTGGACCAGTGCTGGAGAGTTAGCACAATAGTCCTATTCTTTCCCAACATCCCAAGTTTGGAAACATCATGAATTTCCCATGCATATTTCAACAGTATGTACTCTTCAGTTCTTGGGTGATTGAGATACCTCAGTTAGATCATGTTAACTACTGCTGTGGGTTGTATCTTTCATAATTTTATGTCCACGTAGAGAAGCATTAAGTGTATTAAAATCCCCTACAATAATTAATCTTTTTTAGTTTTGTCATTTTTGCTTTGTGTATGTTGAATTTATAACATGTAGGGTATAGAGACTGCTCTGAGCACAGATTTAACCAAATGCAGGTGGAAAATATTGGTCGGAAAAAATTATGCACCTCTGTTGAACGTGTCCAGATTCTCTGCCTTTTTACTTCATAAATAGAACAAAAGAACAACTAGTTACATAGCATTGCCTTCCTTTTTATTAATTTAAAAAATTGTTACACAGAATAATGTGTTTTGGGTGCTAGAGAGATGGCTTGGTGCTCAGGAGTGCCTGCTGAACTTCTAAGGAAGAGTGATTAATCATCCAGATCGGAACAAATAATCATGAAGCACACTCCCTGAAGCCATGAGCTGCAGAAACCATTCCTTCTTTCTGTGGTGATATATTGTATATCTAATAAAGTTTGCCTGGAGATCAGAGGGTGGAGCCAGCCACAGAGTTAACCATAGAGGTGAGAGAGTGGTGACACACACCTTTAATTTTAGCATTCGGGAGACAGAGAACCATCCAGAGCTTTGTGAGTTCAAGGCCAAAGAGAGATGGGCAGTGGTGGCACAAACCTTTAATTCCAGTGCTTACACTTGGGATCCCATGACCCTGCTCCCTAATATTTAGGAAATACAGTATATATATAAAATTTCCTTGTTCAACTTTTCTAGTGTTGGGATTAAAGGTGTGTGTGTGTGTGTGTGTGTGTGTGTGTGTGTGTGTGTGTGTGTTTCCCAAGTACTGAGAGCAGAGGCATGAGATCCCAAGTGCTGGGATTAAAAGTGGGTGCTACTACTGCCTTGCTCTCTTTGGCCTTGAACTTACGGAGATCCAGAGGGATCTCTCCCTCTGCCTCTCAAGGCTAGGATTTAAGGTGTGTGTCACCACCCCCTGACCTCTATGGCTAACTCTGTGGCTGATCTGCCCTCTGATCTTCAGGCAAACTTTATTAGATACACGATATATCACCACAGCCTTCTCCATTATTTGATCAAAGTGTGAGAACAGTGATTCCCATGTGCTTCTCAAAGGGTGTCTTTCTAGTCAGCTCTGTGGTTCACTCTTGTTTAGGCAGTGCTGGTCAGTGAGGCTGTTTCTGCACAGATGAGAAGGTCTGGCCTGTGCTTTATGTCAGTGTAACACCTGGGCTGGTTCTGATGCAGGCAGGGTCCTGGAGAACTTCTCAGTGAAGCCCTGACTCTGTGAGATATACTGGCATATAGGAAACAGAAGCATATTTAATGCTCTGATGCAGCCTGGCAACCACAGGCAAAGTCAGTAGTGGAAGGCTTTAGGCAGGTGTCTCACAGGCCTGTCCTCCGACTGCTTTTCAAGGCTCTGACAGTATCAGTGACAATCAACCAATGTTTACAAAAACTTCATTTGTACAACGCTATGTGCTAAGTGTTTCTTTTTCGGTTATTTGCATCATACTAACATTGGGAAACAGTCAAGGTGATTATATTAGACAAATGCGTGATCTGAGAATTAGAGGCTGGTAAGTGGCAGAGTTGGTCCACCTGACTTGGGGGTCTTGTACTTAACAACTAACCCCTCGGCTAGCATGACTGAAGCTTTCAGTTGAGAAGGAACTACCTGTGACAGGCCACCCGAGTCGCATAGGAATTGCTTATGTAACAGGCCATCAGCAGCAGCAAACACCTCTGGTTCTAGAAAGATCAAGGCGGGCCACACTCAACAGGGTTCCTTTCTGCTGCCACCATTGGCAGCTTGCTGCAGGCCTTCTGTTTCCTTTTCCCATGGCCAGGGACTTAGAAGCATCAAGTAGGATAGATATAGCTGCTGTGGGAAGATGCTCCAGGTCAGGGGATGAAATGGCCACATCCTCTTGCTGTAGGAGAAAACACAGCCACACCGGAGCCTCGGCATCCTGTTCCAGTTCTGGCTTTCATGGGCCTTTGAGATGGGGCAAGAATGAAAGCTGCACTTGGGTTTTTCTTTGGCTGTTTGATATTTTTTTTTTTCTTCATCTGACTCTAATGATCCTGAGGCTGAGGCTGAATTTTCCATTTGTTTTGTATGTTTGTGTGTCTTCTTTCTGAATGGGGAAGAAAGCCGTTCTGCTAGGTGCCTTTCCATCTCTCTTGACTTTGACCATGCTTATAGAGAAATGGAATCTTGGACATTTTATTATATCAGATCTTTCTATGTGGAATCCTTTGGATATTTTGAGGCCCTAGCAATACCACTGTGTGCATTTTCTCTTTGAACTATCAATTTTGTTTAGCCCAATAGGTGCATTTGCCAAGGGTGGGGGCTGTGGGGGTTAGTGGGATAGTGTGGGATTTTATCCTGATGCTCGGGTTCTGAGTCTACTAAAGCAGCTCCTCCTGGACCACTACAAAGATCCTTGTGTCAGGATGGTGAGTGCACGGGAATAAGGAGCAGAGAAAAGAGAGATAAATAAATCCCACTCTGTCACTTAAAAAGTCCCAGGCCTTAGAAAAACATTGGCTCTGTTTTGTAGTGAGGTTGGAACGTATTTTATGATTTATTTTCCTAGAAAAAAAAATACTTTCTGTCTCTTCTTTCAAGTGACTTGGGAGGGAAAGAGGCCCAAATAACAGCCTCTTGATTCTCCCTTTCCACAAGAATCATAATCTGCTCTTAGGAACCGGGCCCCTGATGCCTGAGCTGAACTGACAGATGCAGTTTATGGGAAGGCAGGCTGGTCTGGCTCACAGTTTGAGGGGAGACAGACCATAATGAGCAGGGCAACAGGAAGATGACGTGTTCTGTCTTTGGTCAGGAGGCAGAGGAAGTGGATGCTCACAGCACTGCCTTCCTTTTTCTTCTAATTCAGTTCGTAATCCTGCAGCCTGTGTTCAGGGCAGGTCTCCTCCAGTTTAACTTCTTGGGAGATCCCTCAAAGGCACACCCAGAACTGTGCTTCTTAGGGAACTACAAATCTCATCAAGTTGACAACCAATTTTTCAAAACTCTGACAACAACCTGGAATTTTCAGGACATCTGGACCACAGTTATGGTGTTAGGTGAACAACTTTTCATAACTTAGTTCCTGACATATTATGTCTTGGTTACTAGGTGCTTAAGAGAAAAGCCATGCAGGGACCACAGGGGATTTTTTTTTTCTCAGTCATGGGGCTCAGAGCGGTCCAGGTTCAAGCTGGCTAGTCTCCTTGACAACTAACAGTTAACAAGATCCAAGGCGGAATCTCAGTGGGAACAAAGCACTAACACCTCACCTCGAGGCTCCACGTGCAGGGGTGTGGATAGAAGCAGCCTTTCAGAGGAAGCATTGTGAGTGAGTGAGCTTTTTGCTTTTCTTATTTGGTTTCCATGGTGAGTCTTCTAGAAAGGCTCGGATAACTTTGCACACACAGGGGGGTGGTATGATGAATGAATGTGCATTTACCAAGAGCCTTCTCTGCAGTGCACCTTGTTTGATTCTCACAAAAGCCAAATGGAATAAGAGAGGATTATGATTCTTATATTATTAAGGATAAACTGAGGCCCAAGGAAACCAAGTGGCCCAATCACGACGATTCGTTAAGATTATAGCAGCCTCAGCTGTGGTCTGGTGACGCCACAGTGGTCTAAGGAGCTCAATCAAGTGTGTCGTCACATTGTCACAGGTTCATAGTCACCCATTTGCTAGGGCCTTGCTTAATGGGCCGAGTTCTTAGCGAGAGTGATACCCACCAAGGATGTTTAGAGATTCATGGGGGCCTTCAGTTCCAATCCCTGAGGTGAGTGAGATAGGGCCGAGGATGCTAGATAGGCTGTTGCATGTAAATCTATTCCACAGCAATATATATAATATAGTTATATATATATAATATAGTTTAATATATATATATTAGAGCAAGGCCAGGGAGACAACTCAGTGGTTAAAGGGACCTGCCTCCAAGCTTGACAGCCTGAGTCAAGGAACTCACACAGGGGAAGGAGAGAATCAGTTCTTGAAGTTGTCTTCTGCCTTCCATATCGGCACCATAGCATGTGGGGTGTGTGTGTGTGTGTGTGTGTGTGTGTGTATCTAAATAAATATAATAGAAAATCGAAAAGGTGAAAGATTGTTTCCTAAAATGAATTCTCTTGTCTAAATTTTCAGTCACACCCTGTTGGAAAAACATAGAACTTCTTTTCCTTTTTAAAAACAGATTCAGAGGGCTGGAGCATACACTGGAGGAGCACACACTGGAGGAGCACACACTGGAGGCTGGGAGCATACACTGGAGGAGCACACACTGGAGGAGCACACACTGGAGGAGCACACACTGGAGGGCTGGAGCACACACTGGAGGCTGGGAGCACACACTGAGGGCTGGGAGCACACACTGGAGGAGCACACACTGGAGGAGCACACACTGGAGGGCTGGAGCACACACTGGAGGCTGGGAGCACACACTGAGGGCTGGAGCAGACACTGGAGGAGCACACAGTGGAGGGCTGGAGCACACACTAGTGTTTGTACATTGTCTACACTGAGTTAGGGAGGCTTCCTTTAAACATGGGAACCTTTGAACAGATGACCCCAGATTTGGTCCTGGCTCTCCTGAAAGCACCAGTGAGAAAGGCCCAGACCTCTCCTGGTCCAAAATCCCCACCTGAAACCAAACGAAAACAAGCAGGTGGTTCATGCTGTGCATTCAGGAACTAGCCTTTGCCATTCGGAACTATGCAGATAGACAGTTCCCAGGGACAGGAATCTTATAGCAAATTCTGTGGTTCCATCTGATCCCTCCCAGCCTGGCAGACCTGCGCACTGTCTTCCTTCATTGGAAGGCTACTTTTCTGAGCGGCCTGTGATTTTCAGTGAAACTGTCCCAGTTGGAGGTAGGAGGGGAGTGTTACACACCTGTCTGTCACAGCCAGGAGCCCGTGAGATGTGACAGTTGACTCACAAGCCCTGTGAGCGATGCTGGCAGCATCTTGACTGTTCTCTGGCATCCTGACCAACAGGGCTTCCTCACAGCTGCCTCTGGCTGCTTCCCTTCTGCATGCGGGAGCCCAGGGAAGCCTGCCATTCTCTTGTCAACTCCTACTGATATTCGGGGGGGGGGGCAGGAAGGAGTGGATGTAGACTGGCAGAGAAACCGAAGGCACCTTGGAGTCCCCGTGGTAATTCTGATAACTCAAGTGTGGGGGAGCATGCCTGTAATTCCAGCATCTACAAGGATGAAGCTGGAGGATAGAGAATTGAAGGCTAACCTGGGCAAGACATTGAGATCCTGTGTTGAAGAAACAAACCAATCTTTACAGAGGTGTGCCTTATGAAGTGTTACCTACCAGGTAGTAACTCTGGTCTCCACAGAGTTCTCTGAGGGGAAGGGTTAGTAGTATCACTGTACAATGTAGAGAACACTGAGCCTTGAAATGATTATGTACACTATCCAAGACCTCATAGTTTCTTTTTTTTATTTAATGTATTTTTATTTTATGTGAATTGGTGTTTTGTCTGCATGTATAACTGTGTAAGGGTGTCAGATCCTGGAATTACAGACAGTTGTTAGCTGCCATGTGGATGCTGGGAATCGAACTCAGGTCCTCAGGAAGAACAGTCAGAGCTCTTAACTGCTGAGCCACCTCTCCAGTTCTGGCCTCACAGCTTTTATCCCAGTAAGCCACTGGCCACTCAAGGACACCATCTACTCAGACAAAGGGCAGCTGTGTCTCTGGGTTCCATTTTCTTGTCAACAGGGCATTGGGAGCCCAGTGTCCATGATTTCCAGCTCACTGCAGTGTTCTCTGGTCTACTTTGGTGTCCATCATGGAGGAAATCCTGTGAGATGAACACATGGAACGTCTACACTCCCCTTATGTTGCTTCATTCAGCAGGAGTCACACTGGATGATGCCTTCCCTGATTGGCTCAGATGAGGCGCTAGTGGGCTTGCGCTGGGATTCAGGATAGAGGATGGTATCCTCACAGAAGTGACCACACACAAGATGGCAAATGAGGAGGGTTCCTGCAGCTCTAAGGAGCTAGGTGAAGTCAGAGTTCACAAACACAGGCTGCAACCCTGCTCTCCTCTAGCTCAGGAGTGGGACCAGGGTGAGGAATGATCCCATAGCAAAACTCAAAGGGGCCCCTAAATAAAAACTCAGCTATGACAATGAATAATGTGTGCTGAGCCATGACAAAGAGGCCTCATGCACACTGTTCCTGTATCTGTAGTACATCAAAACTTTTTACATCAGTTGTGATTTTAACAAATATTGTATCAAAATCCTACTCATCTTGGTTTCTTTGGCACCCTTTACTCTAAAGCTCATGAGAAGTGCTTGACCCCACGTCTCTTGTTCCTTCACTTAGGTCATCCCTCACCCTGCACTGAGCTCCCAACATGGCAGGAAGCATCAGCTTTCACACCTTAAAAGCATTATATAAATAAATACTATTTATTCTAGCCAGGCCTGGTGGTACATGCATTTAATCCCAGCACTCAGGAGGCAGAGGCAGGCAGACCTCTGTGAGTTACAGGTTAGCCTGGACCATACAAGGAGTTCCAGGACAGCCAGGGCTACACAGAGTCTCAAAACAAGAAAACAGATTTATTTTATGTGTATGAAAACTTGGCAAGAATGTATGTGTCAAGTGCCTATGGAAGCGAGAAGAAGGCATTGAGTCCCTTTGAACTGAAATTACAGATGATTATGAATCACTATATGGGTGCTGCAAACCAAACACAGGTCTCTTGTAAGAGCAATAAGGGCTCTTAGCAGCTGGGCCATCTTTCCCTTAGCATCTTTGCTCATTGTTCTGTATTTCTGTCCAACTGTCATGGAAACCTCAGAGGTTTAACTGGAACAGGCCTTACAGGCATACGTACGTACGTAGGGTTTTTGTTTGAGGAGCAGAAGCAATGAGAGACTTCTGAAAATGGAAAGAGAGCTCTGGTCACTGTTTCTATGTGCAGATGCCATGCTAAGTTCTTCTAGAAGAGTAAGAGTTAAGGAAGTTAAGAATATGTCTAAGGTGAAGAGCTTTGGATGGGGGCAAGTCTTTCTGAGCTTTGCTGAGGTTCCTCGCTGTTTGTAGGAGGATCCGGGCCAGGAAGAAAGGTCCAAGGCAAAACCAAAACAAAATGATAGTGAACGGGAGAGATGGGTTAGGAGCATTACCTTTGAACCTTTGCTTTCTCTACCTCTTCTCATCACCCACCCATCTGTAGGTACAAAGTCCACTTAACTGACAGGAGGTCAGGGCTAAATAAAGATGATGCAGGAAAGTATATCGCTATACCAGATTGGCATGTCAGGACTTCTCTTTGGATAAAATTTCCCTCTGAGTAGCCATGGCCACCCTTTGCAATATTAAGCATTGAGTTATTACACATGTTCATTCACCCGCAGTTCCCAGATGGGAGGGCCAGCTTGTTCTAAAAGTCACACAGGGAGAAGGGCATGTCTGGAAAGGAAGTACAACCCAGGAAACGCTCGCTTGACATCTTGGCTCTCAGCATTACTTTGCCTTTCTGAGCCATTTGTCCTGGATATGCTGATAAGAATCCGTTCCTTGTAGGGTGGTATAAATGATGTCTCTAGCACCTAGCATGATGCTTGGTGGATGAGAGGTCCAGTGGGGTGTTTGCACTTTATAGTCTATTTCCTAGTTTCTTTGGAGGTTAGCCATCAGGGTCAGAGAGATGGTCTCTAGTAAACGCCGCTAATCAGTCACAGATGACCCTTGGCATTGCTGCCTGATTGCGAAAGCACAGACTTAAACCTGACACAGAATAAGGAAATAGTGCTTAAAACCATGATTTCTTTAGAGAGCTTAAAGCGCTTCACATGTGCTCTTAATGATAGCAGTGGGACCCTGTTGTAGAATGTTTTCCCGAGCCTGTTTGGGGCTGGGGGTTTGGAACCTGGTCCACGCGGCTTTTGTCCCCCAAAGAAATGAATCAGACACTTATATACTTTATACTGTTTGGCCCATATCTTAAGCACATTACTAGCTAGCTCTTTCATCTTAATTCAACTCATTTCCATTAATCTGTCTGCCACATGGCCCACGGCCCGTGGCTCACCTGTACCTCTTACATGTTCCTCCTTCGGGGTTCGGGTGGCGACTGACTAACTCCACCCTTTCCTACCTGCCTGCCCTCTGATTCTCCACCCACTTCTACGGTGCTGTGCATAGGCCAAAACAGTCATTTATTTACAGCGTACAGAGAGCATTTCCACCACAGGACCCCAGACAGTGACTGTCACGTTCATGTTCAAGGGAGGAAAATGATCTTGAAAACAACAAAGATCTGTCAGGTCCTTCCCTCTCTTCTCTCTTCCTTGCTTGAAGCCCACACAGCAGCCTGGCCTGGTGCCCCAGAGCACTCCATGCCAAGGACTCACACAACCTTTAACACCTCCACAAAGCCTAATTATTAAAATTATGTGATTTTTTTCCAGGAAAGATTTTTTTTAAAAATGTCTTCCTGGAACAGCAACTCCTTGTTATTAGAATTAACACACGTTTGGTAGACTATCATTTCTGAGCTTACAGTCGCAGGTTGGGATACGATGACCAGGAAGTGTTAAAGTTTTGTCACTTAGTCAAGGACCACACTCCAAAATGTTTCCCCCCTCCTGTTCCCCTTCCTTCTCTTTATCTGTCAAGTATAGTGTAAGAAGCAGTAGCCTTCAGGAGGTGTCTTGCCTACGCAAACTCCATTTTACAAAGGAACCTTTGGCTCCATTGACAGTACAAATGCAAGATCACTGCATTGTATATATAAGGAAAACAGCAACATCTGCCCCTCACAGGCCACAGGGCACAGACTGATCACAAGCTGCCACAAGTCAGAAGGTATCGCTCATAAACTTTCAAGAGAAGGCTGGGAACAAGTGGGTATATGGCATGTGTGAGCCTGTGGAGATACAGCCCTTCAAATTTACTGATTAGGTCAGACCAACAAGAGATGCTACGCTCTCACATGGACCACTTAAAAGAAAGGCCACCGAGCACAGAGATAGTAATAGGCACACTGTGTGTATGTGTGTGTGTGTGTAAGGTATTGAAAGCAAAGAACTCTTGACTGTCCCTGGGTTTCAGCTTCACATTATGCCCTCCCTTCAATGTGTTCAATGTGTCCCACCTGAAATGTCATCTCTCTGTATGTCTGTATGTCCATCTAGAATGGGAGCTAAGTCCTCATCTCACTGGTTCCAAGAGTTAGAGGTTTGGAAGGATGTGTCTGTGGTTGAGATCTGCACTCAGCCTTCCTAGAAGTGAGCTTCTGAGTGTCCAGCCACCTTCAGGGGCTGTCTCTCCTCTGAGCTTTGTAGACTTTAACCCTTGTGTAGTCACTATTAACACACACACACACACTGCGAAAATAGTAATGTGTAATTTGAGAGCTACTATTAGGGATTACAATTGGAATAAAAGAATCTGAGTTGGTCATTTGCCATACTACCTAGAGAAAATGGGATTCCTTGATAAAGTGCAGCTAGCAAAATCAAAGTAGCTTGTGAGTTTATTATTCAATAAAGTCTGATCGTGTGGAAAGACAAAATGTGCTCCTCCTCAATGTTTCTGACATAGCACACTCATGCCAGTCCCAGAGACTGTCCTTGACAGCACTAACTCCATTTGAGCTTCCTCTTGTGCCAAGATTTCCTGAGTCAGGAATCAGGCTGATAGTCACTTTGACAATGGGCTGACGGCTGCATACAAATAAGCAAGCAAGATAGTTAATATCTAGAATCTGTTCCCCCAAAAACCTGACATTGGAAATGGAGATAACATGTTGTAGAATGTTAGTTTAAGATATGTTTCATTCATTTATGCTGTGGAATATTTGTTTAACGAGGCAAAGATGTGTTGTATTTTTTTTTTTAATGTTGCATTTATTGAACTCTGTGAAGCTGTGTTACTGTGTCTGTCTAAAACACCTGATTGGTCTAATAAAGAGCTAAACAGTCAGTAGCTATGCAGGAGAAAGGATAGGTGGGGCTGGCAGGGAGAGAAGATAAACAGGAGGGGAAATCTGGGAAGAGAGGATCACGGATAGAGAAAAGGAGGGGGGAGGGGAACATCAGGGGCCAGCCAACACTGGCAGACACCGAGTAAGAGACAGAGGGGTACAGAGAATAGAGAAAGATAAAAGCCCATAGACAGAAGGTAGACAAATTAAAAAAAAAGCTGACTAGAAATAAGCCAAGCTAAGGCCAGGTATTTAAAAGTAATAATAAGTCTCCATGTATTTATTTGAGATCTGAGTGGCTCAAGACGGGGGTCAGTGGAAGAAATTTTATCTCTAGGTGAGTAGTTTGGTTTATACGTAGATCCACATCAATTTTTCAGGGACTTGGGGCAACTGTAGAGGGAATTCTGTTTACAGGTGAACCGATCAGTCCTACTGTCAGATTTGCTAGAGAGTGGGCTCTAGGTTGTACTATAAGTCATGCTTTAGTCATCAGTACTCTCTGGAATGGGTAGCTCTGGTCACTTGATTCAGTAAAGATTAGGTGGGGAGACAGCTGAGCAGTTGGCAGAGTGGTTGACACACCTCCATCCTGGTCTGGCTAAATACTGTGAAGTGAAGGGCAGATTCAATGAGCTCCAACATGCTGCCTGGCTTCAACTGCCTGCAGAATCAAGGAAACCAGGTCCTGGCTGGCCTTGAGATCTGCTGAGCTTAGCTGCCCAATTCCTGAGTCTAGGCTAAGGCTGGAGACAGGGCCCACTTGAAGGAGCGTGTGCCTGTGGCTCCAGGCGTTGTTCGCTATGTGAATAAGCCTCACAGAGTGGGTTCCACAGAAAAGGGCCTTGTTCCACATTTTGTGGGACAAGAGCTGGCGGGAAACATTCCCCTTGGGGAGAGAGTGAGGGATCTGGGGCGGAGGTGGGGCATTTTGCCAAGTCAGCAGGAGGGAAGCATGGGTTGAAGGGACTCTCCAGCTCTGGCCATCAGCATCCTGGAGGTTGGAAATCGGTCAGCTGTGGCCTCTTTTAGTCTTTGATCTTGTACTGTCCATCACATAAAAGGCCACATTGTGGGAAACAGGTAATAAATACATAGGAAGCTCAAGAGAAGCCCAATATAACACACCGCGGTTCCCCAAACTGAGGCAATCTTTGAACAGTAAATTGAAGAGTCACCCATGAGCAGATGAAGCAGAGTCACAAGACATTCCTCTCATGTCTTCAAGATCCTGGGTTTGACTCTCAGCAATGAAGGAAAAAAAAGTCAAGAATGTCTTCCTGTAAGCGGCCTGAGGTAACCTGTGAAGATGGTTTGTTACTCTCTTGACCCAGAAAACCCTACAAAGTCAAGCAAATCATGATCAAATCTTCGGGTTCACTTTAAGAACACCCATGAAACTTCTCAGACCATCAAGGGTATGCATATCTGAAAAGCCACCAAATATTTGAAAGATGTCACTTTAAAGACGGAATGTGTGCCACTCCGGAGGTATAATGGTGGAGTTGGTAGGTGTGCCCAGGCCAAACAGTGGGACTGGACCAAGGTCGGTGGACAAAAAAAGAGTGCTGAATTTTTACTGCACATGCTTAGAAATGCAGAGAGTAATGCTGAACTTAAGGGTTTAGATGTGGATTCTCTAGTCATTGAACACATCCAGGTGAACAAAAGCACCCAAGATGTGCAGGCGGACTTACAGAGCTCATGGCCGTATTAACCCCTACATGAGCTCCCCCTGCCACATTGAGATGATCCTCATTGAAAAGAACAGATTGTTCCAAAGCCAGAAGAGGAGGTTGCACAGAAGAAGAAGATATCCCAGAAGAAACTGAAGAAACAAAAGCTTATGCCATGGGAATAAATTCAGCATAAAATAAATGCAGATAGAAGTAATTTAAAAAAAGTTAAGAATCACTTATGTACTTGAAATTCTAGACTTATGTGGAATTTTTCTCTTTGTCTTATCCTTCACTTATTTTCAATGTATTATAAAAACATACATATGGGTAGATAATTATAAATAATGACACCAATATTTGTATTAATTTTGACTATAAAATAAAGCTTACTTTGGAAAATTTGAAATGTATATACAAAGTCACAGGAAAAAGTTGTCTATAAGTTTATAGCATCTATAACATTTCTACATCCAGATTTCTAGGATTATTCTTAGGGGTGTGTGTGTTGTGTGTGTGTTGTATGTGCTGGGTATTTATATGTATACAGTTATATAATTGCATTTATAAAGAGATCATACAGTGTACACTTGTTCCTTATATTTGAATGTTGTTGGCATTCTCCTGTACCACCATTTCAAATCGCCGCTTATAACATCTCTGGATAGACATAGCAGTACTTTGTGGTTTTGTATATATATTTGCATGTGTGCAAATGTGACCATGTTAGAGGGCAGCCTCAAGAGTCATCCTCAAGAACACTAAACACCTTTAAGACAGATTTCTGACTGACTTAGACCTCACATACCAGGCTAGATGGTCACTGTCAGGATTCTTCTTTCTTTATATCTTCATGCTGGGGGGATAGGTGCTCTGGTTCTCACATGGGATTGCATTGAAGATCTATCTCATGCTAGCTGGACATGCTCCCACTTAGCCTAACGCTCTCCTTGGCTCTGTAGCACCACTTTCTGAATGAATTCCCTGCTGTCAAGCAGATTGTTTCCATTTCTACACTGCTATAAACAGAACTGTTTTGGACTACCCCATAGAGAACTTTTCTACCACCTGTTTTAAAAGAGGTGCAGAATTCCATTTTGGGCTCTTCTGAATTCAGATTAAATCTGGGAAGGAATTTCAATTTGCATCTGGACTTTCAATTCCTTAACAGTGGCCAAAGGTCGGACCTTGGAGCCAGCAAAGTGCTGTGGCTGATTCCAAAGTTAGTCTGGTTTTCGTGTCAATTAGTAGAAACTGTATCCAGGCCATTTTTGGAGAACTGTGTAAAGGCACAATGGGGACCAGCCAATGGGAGTTGTTGAGAATGATGTAGGGGGTCTTCAGACCCAAGGCACTTTGGTGTTTGTTTGTAACATGATATCTGATTTTGGGCCCCAGAAAGTGAGGAATTAGGTTTTAGTTTTGTTTAAACACAATGGAATTCTATAAAGGACATTTAGCGGTTCCTCCTCAGGGACAGAGGTTTCATCTTGCTCATCGTGTTTATTGCTTGGTTACCATCTTAGAGATTACTCCTTGATGACATATGACAGCCAAAGCCCCAGCCATCACATCTTTACTTCACATAGGACTGATGTGCACTTACCATATATGTTTGACTGATAAGCTGTTTAAGTATCAACATATCTATGGACAAATGAGCAAATAGTACTGCCTTTTGCCATCACTGGTTAGAAACTAATCTCCCGTGACTGAAGAATTAACATAATTCCCAGCAGGATCTTGTAGAACATCACTCAGCTCTAAGGGTGGTATTAAGCATGCCTAAAACCACCCCCAATTTCAGGTAGTTTGGAAGAGACAAGCATAAGGTCTCTCTCCACCTAGGTGAGCTACCCTGACAGAGCCTGTGCCAGAAGCACACCCCCGCTTAGCGTCTATTTACAGCTCACTGGCTGCTGCCTCCTGCAGTGCATGCTGGGTAATGTAGTTCTGCAGTTAGTAAGATTCATCCCTCCACGAACATAATGATAGTGTGAAGCCCCAGACTTCACACTATCATGGATGAAGCAATGAAGCAGAGGTGCTGAGTAAGGAAAGAGCAGCTCAGAACCAGGTCAGCAATGTTTATTGTTGCTTCAGAGGCGGAAGTCTAGTATTTTATACCTTAGTATGAATAACATTCTCAATCAAAACATGTAGGGATTATTTTCATGTTACAATTTTCCCTTCTTCTCCTGGGCAGGGTAGGGGAGAAAAGAGAGGGGTTGTGTAGCTGCAGTGCTTCCTCTTTAATAAGAAAAAATGAGCTGCTATTTCTAGCTGTCAGGGAAAGCCAATGGTGCTTCCCTCTACTGAAGCAAACAGCCCCTGAACTGGGTGCGGTGGCCACACCTGCAATCCTAGCCCTCAGGAGGAGGTGGTAAGAGGACCTCAAGGTCTAGACTGTGCTGTATTTAGTGAGACCTTGAAGCAAACGAGGCTGGGGTTGTAGAGCTCCTGCCTAGCATATTTAAGGCCTGGAGTTTAATCCCCAGCACTGAAGAGAAAAAGAAAACCCAAAGCAAAACACCTCTTTAAACCCAACCCATCCCCAAAAGAAACAAAAATCTACAACTAAAACGAACCCCCTCTTTAAAACAAAAATACCCCTCTACACACAAGCTGGTAGGAGTATAAAAGAGAAGGCAATTTGATAGTATTTAGCAAAACAGAAAATTCGCCCACCATTTGACCCAACAAATCTACTTCCTGGAATCCATTCTAAGAAATCGCCCTTTGCCTGTGTAAATGTGCTCACACAAAGATAGGGATTGTCCTTGAGGCTTCAAAGGAGGCAAATTGGAAACCACAGGGACCTCCATCAATAGGGGATTTGTTACTCGCCATTTTGGTATGTCCACTCTGGAGCAGACTTACTGTATTGACATAGAGAAATCTATAAACTGTCTGGAGAACCAGCAAGCTACACAGCCATGGGAAGGCAGTGAGAGCTTTTGAATGAGTGTGTCTGCAGCTGTGCCAGTGTGGAAGCGCAGGGCAGGACCTGCTCTGGCAGAAGTGGGTGGGAGTGGGAAGGCTGCTGGAGGGACTCTTCAACCTCCTTCTCTCTGTTGCTTAACTCTTTCAACCAGAATGTGTTCATGAATTATTTATGCAATTAAAAAACTCCTGTTGACAAACCTGTAGAGTGTGCTGGAGCTGGCGGCTGGAGGGAGGTCTCTTCCAGGAGTGGCAGATGAAAGATTGTTGCACTTTCGGCACGGCTTAAAAATACTGTGCTAAAATGAGCGCAGATAAACGTCTAATACTTGCATAAAGAACGCTGCCGAAGCGCAACTACTTTCTTGTTTCACGGCCGCTCCATGCTGGGTACCACCTATCTATTGACTTGTTTAATTCTCATGACCAATCTGGCATTGATGCTGTGATTTCTATTTAATAGACAAAGAACCTGAGGCACAGGGAGGTGAGTAGGTTATTCAAGATAACATAGACACTCAGAGGGAGAATGGGGAGGCAGTGCAGTCAGGGCCAAAGCCCTTGCTCAGCCATGTGCAGCCATGCTCCTGGAGTGGTAGGGCATCTGAAAGACGAGATCAGATGCACAGACTTCCCTGGTTCCACCTTAGCCATGGACCAGAGCAAAAGGGAGAGTTGGAATAAAGCAAACCTTCAATCAACTGATGCTACCCTGAGCCCTGGCTCATTTCCTAACCCATCACTGGTTGGGTGGGAGCTATTCTGAGGCTTCTGCTTGGTTCTTGCCTCCTCCTAAGTGAACAGCAGTAACACAAGGACGGAGAGGTGTTTTGCTCCATTCCTGGCATTTACCACAGGCATGCTATCCTGAAATCTTTCAGTATGTGTTTATGGATGGAACCATCTAGAAGAAAAGTGGGGGAAGGGCTGCTTAGGGAGGAGTAAAGACCTCTGTGGACAGCTGTGTGATAGGGGGTGGTAGAGAATGAAGCTAAAAAAGTTGGACAATCTCTGCTGAAGTTCTGTAGGCTGGCTCTGCCCACCTGGCCTTGCCTGGATGAGTGCCAGAGGACTGTTGAATCCCAAGTCTTTGCCTCAGCACAGCTGGAGGGGTTGCTCAGCTCAGCCTGGTCCAGGACCAGGTTTTCCTGGCAGGATACCCTGGCAGGTGACCCTGTATGGACAGCAGTCACCATTTTCTGTGATCATTCATCCCTGGGCTCTTCTGAATCTTGCTTTGGTCCTTTTCATTTCTATGCAAGGACATCCTTTTTAGTGAGGGACTTCAAAGACCTTCAGCAGCTTCAGGCCACTACATACCTTCTTAGTGTGGCCCTTCTCTAACTGTCCACTGTCCCCTCACTAGCCCTCGAGGGTCCTGCTCCCTCCCGTAAAAATCTGCATTTGCCGAGCGCCATGTCAGTATTGGGCTTTATCTGAGAGCTGTCCCTGGGTTGTCTGCCCCTACTTTGATCTTCATGAGGACCCCATTAGGGAGGTGGAGGGCTGCCAAGCATCCGAGAAACATTGCTTTGCTCTTGAGCGGTCTCAGCCCCTCCCAGGGATGACATGCTCCACCCTGGTGATGACATGTCTGACTTGTTTGGCTAAAGAAATGGCATTAGAAGTGACGGATTTCTAAGTAGAAACTCTCAGAGCAACTATAGTTTTGCATTTTCTCCTTGCTGGTGCAGATAAGGTGTGTGTCTGTCTGTCTGTCTGGTTCGAGGGGTCTGACAATCTTTAGTTACAAAGGGACATACCAGGGAAGCCAGGAAAATGTTTGTGACCCCAGGCCACTAAGATCTGAGGGTTGTGTGTGAAATAATCTAGTAACCTTCACTTACATATCTCCCCGCCCAGAGCATCCCGGGGACAGAATGCATAACCATTCTAGTATTCAATGTTCACTTTCCTACAGCTTGGCCCAGGGGTCTGCATGCATATGTCCACATTGAGATCACAGAAAAGAGGGTCAGAGGCAAGCCAATTAAAAGGGAAATTTATTCTTGTATCATTAGGGAAATATTTTTAGAAGATTAAAAGAAATATAAGTACACTCTGAATTGAATTCCCTCTGGCCTCCCTCTCTTTTGCTCCCAGCCCCCCCACTCCTGGCACCAATTCGCTTACATTTCTATCACATCAGAAAGCACCTCCCTCCCACTTCCATCCCACCAGCATTTAAAAAACAAAACAACAACATGAAGCAATGTCTCCTCTTTAGATTACATGGGTACAGTGAGTGACCGCCACTGCCATGAGCCCTTGGAATTCCAACTCTTGGCATGTTTTACCTCAGACTGAGTGACCAGCTCCAATCCAAGAAAACAGTGATCATCTTCCCTTAAAGAGAAGGAGAAGATGGACTGATGTTATTCTTTTTGATGGGCAGGAGGAAGGAAAGAGACTGTGTGCCACCCCATGATATTTGCCCAGGAATATTCATAATAATGATCTTGTGCTGGAAAATCTGGGCTTAACATTTTTAGATAAAATTATCTTATTTTTCTTTTTTTAATTATTTTTATCATTTTTATATGAATTGGTGTTTTGCCTGCATGTATAACTGCTTGTAAGGTGTCAGATCTTGGAATTACAGACAGTTGTTAGCTGCCATGTGGATGCTGGGAATCAAACTCAGATTCTCTGGAAGCACAGTCAGTGCTCTTAACCACTGAGCCATCTCTCCAGCCCTCTTATTTTTCTTTCATTAAGCCCTATTAAATAATGAAACCCCCACTTTACAGTACAACACTGTGAGATGATGAACTTGACAAGGGACACAAACTAAGGTTCAGATAGGAGTCTGTGTCCTTGTGCTTATGACAAGTTTTTATTTGTATGTGTGGCTGGAGTCAGATCACTGTCCCTAAGGCCTTCAGTGGCTTCCTGATACTCTCACAGTCCCTCAGCATTTGCAGGAAGCCCTTCATGTCTGGCCCTTGATCATTTGCTCAACTGTATCCTCTCTCATTTTTGTTTTGTTGTCTTTTTAAGGAGTCTCCCTCAGAGTTCCAGACCTGAAGGAAGACACTTTTGTATGGGGCCTCCACACACATTTGTGTGGTCAAAGATGTAGATCTCTTGTTACTTTTGCCTTGAGGCCCTGGTTGACACCTGTAAATCCTTTTATGGCATCCTTTATTTTCCATGTGCCCCCATGCCAGCTACCTAGAGTATACCCAGTGAACATTTGTCTAATGATTAATGTTTAATCATTAATTTGTCTAATGATTTCTGACTTACAGTTTCAGGCTATATCTGGGTCCGATATATATCATCATGGAGCTAAAGCTGTGAGGATCCACATCTCCTTAAGTGCTTGATAATTACTTCCCTTTTCATATTTACCATATGAGATTTTCCCACCTTTATCATTTCCAAAGTAAGCTAATTTTGGTGGTTTGAATGCTTGGCCCCCAGTTGGTGGAACTGTTTGGGAAGGATTAGGAGGTGTGGCCTTGTTAGAGAAGGAGTGTCCTTGAGATGAACTTTGTGGTTTCAAAATCCTACACCATTCCCAGTTAGCCCCACCCTCCTGCTTCCTGCTTATAGATCAGATGTAAGCTCTCAGCTACTGTTCCGAAGCCATGCCTGCCTGCTGCTGCCATGCTCCCCATCATGATGGTTCCGGACTCTAACTCTCTGGAAGCATGCGCCTCCAAGTTAAATGCTTTCTTTTATAAGTTGCCTTGGCCATGGTGTTTTGTCATAGCAGTAGAAAAGTAATTAAGACATTATTTTTTACTGTTAGCAAAACCTTGGAATCCTTTGTTTAGGAGAGTTACTACTGTATTTATGGTGGTCAGGATAGACAGATACACCCGTGCTGATAGTTTCCTCAAGAGCCCCAGCATCTCCTAAGAATGACTGATGAATTTCATTTCCTGTCCAGTGTTTTCCCACTCTTCCCCTTCTTCCTCTGTTTCTCTCTACTGACAAAGTCTTCCTAAAAATAAGAACCTTTGACCTTTGCTGTGGGGTGAGGGTTTGGATTTGGGTGGGTACATAACTAGAGATGACACGCTAGTTCTAGGCTTAGAGATTATTCAATAACTCTACTGAAGGTTCATCTCAGGTCATAAAGCAAACTGGAAAAGTCATAACTGCTCTTGAAGGACACATTGTTTATGACAGGTTGTTTCTTAAGATAGCTTTTTGCTCAAAAAATTGAAGAAAAAAATTACTCTTGGTCTTTTTTATCTCTACAAGTCTTTATTGTGTGGAGTTGCCATGGAGATGAGCAGTGTTAGGGTGGTGCAGGGTGGGGGGCCGTCCAGAGCTGGGTGCTGGCTCCTCTTTTCTCACTCACATAGAGGTGGGGTACTGGAGGTGACCTCAGAAAAGGCAGACCCAAATTACGATCTTGTAATGAGATGTGGTATGGCAGTCCTGCAGCAATAAAGGGGCCGTTCCTCCTGTTTTCTTGGCCAGTTCCTTCCTCCTTTGGATCCTTGCAGGACACGGTGTCCCGACATCTCTCCTGATCAGTGCCAACAAAGAGTTTCCAACTCCAAGCAGTTTTAAAGGCCAAAGCCCAAGTTGTCACAGCAGTTTTTCTGCCCTGCTTCCTTCCGGCACCGTGGCTTCTCATTTGATAGGGCTGATTATGTATGGCCACTTTCTGTCTTGGGACAAGCAGCTAATGAACCTTTTGAGGCAACAGACAGCTGTTTTCAGAGTGGTTCCTGAAAATCATGTGGGAAGAGAGAGGTGAGTGTGTATCACTCACGCAACTCCCTTCCAGAAACAGAAAGTGTGGAAGAACTGACGGACGGGCAGGGCCAGTGAGCAAAGGGTGAAAATTCTGAATGCACTGGTTAGGTGGTGAAGCACAGGATTCCAGACTAGGCAGAGGCAAGGCCCAGCTGGAGGATGCGATTGTCTGGTGCCACACAGCGTGTGCAGGCAAAGTGGGAATGTAAACTCTGCCTTCTGAGTTCAAGTCTGATGCTCTGCCTCATACCTCATGTCTAATTTCCTTTGACCCCTCTAGTGCTTTTGTTCCCAGTGGAATAGTTTCCTAACTACTGTGACCTACTGATGTGAGTGGACCCACAAGATGTACCATCATCAGCATCGATGATGCTGTATAGCATAGTAAAGTGTCCCGAAACTTCCTTGATTGTTTTAAAACCTCTATCCATGCTATGCATAACTTAACAAAAAAAATCCAGAAAAGGTCCATAGATCTACTTAATCTTTCTTCAGGGAGACTACTTGGCAGTTCTAAGATGAAAAAAAAAATTGACACCATCAAATCATATTTGAACTCAAAGCAAAAAAGAAAAGAAAGAAATACAAAACCCACGTTACCAGCCTTAAATTTAGAGAGAATTAAAAGTACAAAGTGAAATGTGAGGGCAGTGAGTGCCTGGTTCTCAGGAACTTAGCAGCAGCAGGAGGTCAGGGCCAGCTTTTCTTCATGGGGAAAGTGAGCCGTGTGCCAGAGTGAACCTTGGCTCCTGATCTCAACAGCTTATTTCTCTGCTTTCGCTTCTCCATTTATCTCTCTGGCGTGAGCACAGCACAAACCAGGGTACGAGTCACACTAGCTGTCTCTCCACCCTGCCTACTGTTTGAAATGAAAGAAATGGATGCAAAAGGATGCAAAAAGAATGCAAAAGGCACACATGTCAGATGACCCGAGTGATTGGGCCGGTTTAATTATTTTTGCCTGCCACTTGTAGTTTTATTATTTTTTTCTTTACTTTCGATAAGTTGATTACTTCTCAGTTTGGTTTTTTTTCCCCCCAAGGCTGTTGAGTTAAAGTCAACAGCTTAGCTGAAGCAATCATGCTTTGTTAGGGTTTTGAAATATTGCATAGGGGAATATTTATAGTAAAGAAAGTTCCATATTATCTAAAATCCAGATTTAACTGGGGTATCCTGTATTTTAAGTTGCTAGTGAAAATAGCCAGCCAAATACCTAATCATGGCTGGAGTTTGCTTCTAGAAATAGAAATCCATGTAGCAATTGACTTTGATCTTCAGGGTCTGAGTCTTTGCTGAGGGGTTGTTAGTGGTGACAGGCAGACTATTTATACTTGTATACAGTGAAGCTTTTACTGTGTACTACCAGCAAAGGCCGAGAACAGGATTCTGAGTGCGTGAATGAGCCACTCTGTGTTGCTGCTTTGCACATCTGACACTGTGAGCCTGTAAAAAGCCTTTGAGGGAAACCATTAATGAGGAGCTGATCTGCTTAAATTCAAGTCTAATTACTTTTACAGCAACATTTCTATTTTGGATGCTTCCTATGAAAAAGGTTTCTATTATTGCCATTGATGTAAGAGTAGCCCCTTTCTAGCTCAATAGGAAAAAAGCACCTACCACGTGGCCTGAACCATAGGCCGCACTGAGAAGCCAATGGGTCTCTTATGTTTGAGCAGCTGGCTTGATTTCAAAGGCCACCAGGAAGGAACAACTTGGATCTCATGCTGACAAGCCCTTGAAATATCTCTGTTTTCCCCTTGCTCTCCAGTCTATTCATGGGCAGTGACAACCGAGCCAAAGTCGTGAACCCTTCAGCAGTGTCCTGTGGGTTTGAAAGAAACTAGAAAGGCTATTATTGTGTTTTTTTTTAGCCACACAGACACATACCATTTCAAAGTCCAATATTTCATAGAAACCTTATAAAGCAGCCTGCCAATCATATTTGAACAAGTTGTATTTGGGGGCATAATTCAAAGGGAGGTATTTTACAAGTTGCTTCTCCAGCATGATGGGAAAAGATGACTGTCTTCCTTGTATATCTGAGGTTTCTGATCCAAATATATGTGGTTGCAATATAGGATAGCAACATATGTGGCATTGTGTTATAATAAGTATCATAAGATGTTTGGAGATAGATTAATGTGTATGGGAAGATATGTGTGCCAACTGACCATTCATAGGTTTTGGTATTCATAGTGGATAAGGTGAAGCTGGGTGGGTCCTGGAACCAATTTCTTTTTCTTTTTTTTTTAATATTTATTTTTATTTTATGTGAATTGGTGTTTTGCCTGCATGTATAACTGTGTAAGGGTGTCAGATCTTGGAATTACAGACAGTTGTGAGCTGCCATGTGGGGAATCAAACTCAGGTCCTCTGGAAGAACAGTCAGTGCACTTAACCACTGAGCCATCTTTCCAGCCCTGGAACCAATTTCTTAATATTCAACTATACTACACTTAAAATATCTCAAGTTAGAATATGAGAAATTAGGTCTTAATTTGTCTTTATTAGCATCCAGGAAAATACAGTTTTTTAAACTTTATTTATTTATTTATTTGCCTTGGTGTTTGCCTGGAACTGGAACTACAGACAGTTGTTAGCTGCCATGTGGGTGCTGGGAATCGAACCCAGGTCCTCTGGAAGAGCAGGCGGTGCTCTTAATCGCTGAGCCATCTCTCCAGCCCCGGAAAATACAGTTTTATTTTTAATGCAGATAGCACTATTTGGGGCCATAGCAAGGCAATAATGTGAGGGAAACCTCCAGATTAAGACTTAGTAGGCTTTCATTAATTTATTTGGTTGTGCTCACTTGAGGTACATTATGGAAAGGTGTCTGTGACCTATAAAATCTTTTGTAAATATAAGATATGATGCTCACTCACAGAATGAATACGAGCGAATGGGCAAAAGGCTGCGGGGAAATTGGGCAGGGGAACCACAGATGAATCCTACTGTTTGGAATCAGAACATGCATCCCGCATTTCACAAGGCCTTTGGGATAGGCAAGGTGGAATTACCCCAGCCCACTTTCACTCTGGGGATGTGATCAGAGCATACACAGGGCATAGGAAAAGGTATGGCTTTGAGCTAAATTCAAGTGAGGCAGATCCCATATTTGTCATTTGTGGGTTTTTGTGAGTGCAAACAAGTCACGAAGGAGATTTGACTCTGCACTCTTTTTCACACACAAGAACCATTCTATGGGGTACCAGGTACTCGGAGGTGCCTGCATGCTGCAGGTGCTTGTGAAATCAATTGCTAATTATAAGCAAGGGTCCTTGGGTACCAGACCTAAGCTTACAGTTCTATTTATCACAGGGCTGTGTCTGATGATTCTTGAAGTCAAATTCTTCTTGATGGCCTTTGTGGGCTCTTCCTTGCGGTGAGCATGGTCCATTGAGCAAGCTCCTTGTTATGGTGAGCGTTAGTTATGTTGGAGAAAGAGAAGTGAGAGAAAGACCAAGAAGATCCTTGAACCTTCAAAGTCAAAGAGCTGGAACCTCTGAAGAGTTTGGCATTAGATTCACAATTTAAATGTTGGCGCTGCTAGTGACTTACTCTGTGACTGGGGCAGGTGACACAGTCTCCCTAAGCCCCACCTTCCCTGCATGTAAACTGAAGACAATGATAATGCCTATATTGTAAAGGAAATATGCATAGGACAATCATAAGAATTAAGGAAAAACCTGTCCAAAGTGCTGTCCAAAGTCTCAGAACATTGCTGTCCTTTGATACACATGAACTACTAGGAGAAACATAAAAAAGCTGGAGATTAAACCTTAAGGGTGTCTCAAAGACTGTTTTTGTTGATTATATTATATAAAGCCGAGTGTGATAGAAAATATGACTGAATTCCAGCAAGAAAGATTTGCATCATCATTAGAATAATATGATTCTCTAGATGATTAGACACTTGGGTAGAATCTTATTTTGCTTTGGTTTCTTATAAGTTTTCTTTCAGTTCTAAACTTTTCTGCTGTTGCATAATAATAGACCAGCAACCAAAACGAAGCTTCTGAGAATACAGCTACAGTCATTCGCTCCATATACAGCTCACTGCCATGAAATCAGTCAGTGGTGTGGTGATCCAGGAGTTGAAAAGTGGTCCTGCTGTCCACACATATTTTCAGAGACCCCACAGGGAACATCTAGGTTCAAGACGGGACAGCAGTGGAGAAGACCAAATACTGCCCAGTTACCATGTGTACCACAGTCATGGGGAAAGCCTTGGAAGAATGATCAAATTGGAAAGTGAGCATCAGGTGACAGACAATAGGAACCCTGGCTGTGGAGGTAACACTTGGCAGAGAATGAATACACTTCCTGAAAATTGTTGCTCATTTATTTTTATTTTTTTATAGTAAATTATACTTTATGGATTCTGATTCCCAGGAGACTGAAGTTCAGAAAGTAAGTTAGAAAGCTGGGGGTGGGGGTGGTTCTGAGAGTGCTGTTTGAAGGCGGGTCTCAGTTTTTTTGGTGTGCTACATAGCTATGCACATGTGCTATTTGTCGTATTTGGTGAAGGTCATCAGTGGTGACTGTATAAAGGATAAAAGGGCTCTGTGATGGGACCTTTTTGGGGAGCTAGGGACTGTGCAAAGATTCTAAGAAGGAAGTACTCATCTAGTTCCTTCCAGGTTAGAGAAACCCACGTAGTAGGGTCCCTTGATAACTGGAAGGCTTCCGGTGGCTCATGATGCCAGAGGAAACCGGAACAGGAAAGGGCTGAGCCAGAGACTCTCGGTGAATAGGAAATGGCGGCGGTACTAGGGGAAAACACTGTCAGCTATATTCTGTTTTAGCTCTCAAGTTCCCTGCTCTGGCTTCTCGCAGAACTAAGTCAGCAGAAGCATTCCCACAGTCCTCTTATGGAGTCTGGGGCCATTGCGTCCTTTCTAGCCGCATATAGTCTTCGAGCTACACTTACAGCCGCGGGTAGGGATTGCTTTCTCCTGCATGTGGGGAGGTGAAGCCTTGTGTGTTGAGGCTGGGTCAGGTAGTGGCTGCAGTGGTTGGAGGAGGTGAAGACCAGACCCTCTCTAGAAGGTCAGGTTAGAAGCAGGGAGGAGAGCCAGGCTCTCTGCTGGCAGTTGAGTGCACTGGACTTAGGGCAGGAAGGCGCCTGGCCTCTTCACATCGTAGTTCTTTCTTACGCTGCTGAATCATTTTCTCAGCCCTGCCTGGGAGGCCTGGAGGCCTGGAAGGCTTGGGAGTCTGTATGAGGGCCCTGAGATTTGTTGTAGGTCTTCTAATGAAGTAGAGATCCAACCTGCTTTACAAGATCTTTACTATTTTTAAAACTATTTTTATTTTATTTAAAATAGATTTTTTTTTTCACATGGTATATCCTAATTAGTTAGCCTTTTCTCTACTCCTCCTGGTTTCTTCCCATGTATCTTTCATTTCAGATCTACCCACTTTCTGCCTCTTTTTGGAGAACAAACAGGCTTGTAAGGGATTATAAAAAAAATGAGATGATAAAACAAAACTTAACACATCGGAATATGACAATATAAACACACAGAAGGAAAAGAGCCCAAGAAAAGTCACAAGAAGCAGAAATAGATGCAGAGACCCACTCATTTGCACACTCAGTAATTTCATAAAAACACTAAACTGGAAGCCATAATATATGCTAAGAACCGGTAGGGTAAAAAGAGAAAAAAAATATGTAAAAACACAACAAAACTCTGATCTGTTATCGGACAAGGAGCCTCCAAAGATGCCATTGAGTCTGTTTTCTGTTGGTGTACACTGCTGGCCTGCAGCTTACTTACCCCAGGGTCTTTGTCCTGCCAGTGTTATTACCTTGAAGAAAACTAAATTTTCATTTGCAAGTGGTTATTAATTGGAGCTAGAATCTGGGTTATGGATTGGGGCATGTGTCCATTTCTCCTTTCAACTCTAGGACCCCTGCTGGTGCAGACCCACGCAAACTCTGTGCTTCCATCTTCTAATAACTATTCATGAGGGAGCAGTTTCCATGGACCAGTCACCTCCCACAAGCCCCTTCTCCTCAATATCTCAGCACTGACGACAGTTGAGTTTGTTTTTTGGCAGGAGGTTATGTCTCAACATGAAATTTGGAGAAGACAAAAATAATGAAAGCATAAAATATGTAGAGATAAGGGTCCTGGATTGTATCATTGGGGCTGTTAACTATAGCCTGAACTCTAAACTCTGATTCCCCTAAGTTTTTTGCTGAATTGGGAGAATGATAGCCCAGCTGCCTGGTTGCCAGAACTCATGGGGCCGTGGGAGAAGCAGCTTCACCTGGGAACGTGTGGGTGATTGATGTGGTTACACCCTTCCTTTGTGTGCTCTGCTCTGAAGAAGCCAGGTGCATGCTGGATGTACTTCACATGGGAGCATGAGCAAAGAGCATTGTGTAGGGGACGTTTGTTGAGTGATGACAGGGCCTCCTCGGCTGGGCCTCAGTTATCTGTCTGTCTTTGAACTAGTTCTTGCAAGAAAGAAGTCATAGCAGAGAAGCGGATGTGAGGGAGGCTGTGTGGGAACAATGTTTCTCTGTAAAGACCTGTGTGGTAGAACTATTCCATGATGAGTGACCTTACATATAAAGGTACTGGCAATGTGCCTCTGGCAACTGGGTTCTTTGCTGCCATATTGCTTGGTTTTTTGCTATTGTCTCAGTCAGATATTTTCCAAATGTGAACCTTCATCAGGCTCACCTGAAAGGCTGCTTCTTCTTTTTTTATGTCTCTCTTTCTGTGTGGTATGAGGGTATATGAGTGCACATGTGTGCATGCATGCAAGTGTGTGTACAGTTCCTTCATCTTCTCCACTGCATTTGGAGGGCTTTTTAAAACACAGATTTCAGGAGCCACACACAGACTTTCTGATTGAGTGAGTTAGTATAAGACCTCACAATCTTTTCCTTTCCTTTTCTTTTTCCTTTTTCTTTTCCCTCCTCCCCTCCTTCCTTTCTCCTCATTTCCCCTCCTCTCCCTCCCTCCCTCCCGCCCTCCTTCCTTCCTTCTTTCTTTCTTGACACTAGGTTGCTGGAGAGCCACTCCATCAAAAGTGTTCTTGTCTCTACCTCCTTAGTTCTGAGATTACAGGTATGGCCTCCTTGTTGACTTTTTGCTGTGATTTCTGGAGATTGAACTCAAGCAGCTTGTACCTACAGTTACTCAGTGAGTAATTCAAAAGACTCTGCGTGTGACTAGAAAGGGTGACGTGGTTCAAGAAGTCCTCGGTAAAGACTTTGCTGACTGAGCCATCTCCTCATCCGGAAATCTGCATTTCTGGCGACTTTCCAGGTGATGTTGTTGCTGCAGGTCCAGCTTACATTTGAGGATACTCTCAGTCTTGCTCAAGTGTCTATCCTTATTGGGTGTTCTCATACTAAGAAGACATTGAATCTGGTAAGCAAGTTAGAAGACAAAATACTATAAAGTTTTCCAGACAGAGTCGTGCTAAAGAACTATATGAGAAGTAGGAGTTTGATCTGAGTTCAGGGCAGAAAAGATAGCAGTTGTTATTAGCACATTTTATTGCGACTGCTGTCTGGTGTGCTGGGGAAAAGGTTATGTCTTTTGCATTTGTGATGTGGAGAGATTTCCTCCTGGTTTCTGAGAAAGAGCTTGCATGAAGAAGGTATAATGACACAGAGATCTGTATTTTTCCTACCCTCCTGCTAAACTGGGGATAGACATCATCAGGAAAAAGACATTTGTGTAGTAGCCACTAAATAGTAGCCCGTATCACTTCATGTGATTGTCAAAATCTGTGCCTTCTGGATTATCTTTATTTCATAAACAAGGAAACTGAGGTGCTGATTTATTAGGAAACATACCTGGAATCACAAAGTATTTAGGAGCCCACAACTTCATGATAGTTTGGCTAACAATTTTAGATTGTTTTAGATGTTTCAAAAGCAATGGACTTTCAGAAAAGTTTGTGATACTGGGTAGTGGCAATGAGCCTCAGGCCCCATTGTGCTATGCCCCAGAGACATTTGGTTGATTTAGTACACCAAAGACATTTGCTACTTAATGAATGATATTTCCAGCATACCATGAGTCTGTTGGAATGTAAGTTCATCATTAAGAAGGGGAACATGATTTACAAAGGTAGAACTTAAACACATAGATTGTTTTTCTCCCAAACTGACGTTCTCTTGAATGTTCTCATTGGAAATTAAGAAATCTTTATGAAAACATGAAATTTTAAACATAAAATATTACTTCTTGATTTAAAAATAAGGTTAAATATTGGGTCCAGAATTACAGTCATGAATATGTAGGAGTTGTACGAAGACCACAGGTAGAGACATCAGCATCGATCTGATGGGCTTTTTAAGACCATCAATCTAATGAGCAATTGTCTCAGGTAAAAGCTCAGAAAACCAGGGCTGGAGAGATGGCTCAGAGGTTAAGAGCACTGACTGTTCTTCCGGAGGTCCTGAGTTCAGTTCCCAGCAACCACATGGTGGCTCACAGCCATCTATGATGACATCTGGTACCCTCTTCTGTAAACTGTATACATAATAAATAAATAAATCTTTAAAAAGCTCAGAAAACCTAAAAGACAATGCACATAGAGGTCTTGGTACATGTAAAGTACTAAGAAGGTATCTTGTCAATGTTTAAAAAATGTCACCCGCTTACTGCCGCCCTCACCACGGTCATCGCTGTTATCATCCTTTCCTCCACTGTTGCCCCTGTGTGTGTCTGAGAGAGTGTGAAAGTAGGAATTGGGATAACACTTGAAGCAGGTGGGTACAATAAAAAGGGAAGATATACTGCAGAGAGAGGACCAGGTTATGTCAAGGAAATTTCCTGAAAATTCCAGAATGTGAATTAGAAGGCAAATATGACTTAGTGGAAAAGACAAATTAGAGAGATTAGGGTATTCATGGGGCAGGGGAATTAGGAAAGGAGTAGAGGATCGATCTGTGAGACATGCATGGTGAAGCCTCATTGTCAGTCCATAGGTAAGTGAAAAATGGGGTTGATCTTTGCTGAGATGTAAATTGCCCCCAAGAGGAAAATGTCTTATCTACTGGAGAAATCCTGCTGGAATATCACTTGTTGACGTAGTTAAGTAGTCCTTGGAAACAATAAACTTCTCAGAAAATTTAGTGGAGACGAGGACTTGAACCAGGCAAGAACAAATACACATGATACTGAACAAGACGGGATGGTTGATAAAAGGCATCGAGCAGGAGGCTGTTAGTACAGCCACAGAAGGTTCTTTCAGATTGATTTTCAAACCCAGAAGGAGGAAAACACCTTATGGACTTCTTGTGGGTTGTTAAAGGGAGCCAAAGATGGACAGCCACCAACTGTCATAAAGCTGGGAAGATAAACAACTGGCCAGATGTTTTGGAGGAGACCCGTGTGACAACCCGAATACACGCCAGTCATCAAGAGGAATGAATAAACAGAAGCCAACTGGGGCAACTGAACTTGTAGGTTCTCCATGTCATGATGCCAACGTGTGGTACGGCAGGTGACTCAAATGATGAAACCTGAAGTGATTCTCGCTTCCGTCGTCGTCGTCTTAATTAGGATTTTGGTAACAAAACAAAAGCCTGGCAAAGAGGTGAGAGAGGGACCTTGCTGGGAGCTGGCTGCAGGCTGAAGCTTGATGTTCTGAGCTGTGACTGATGATTAGTGGCTAGAGGGTGCAGCCACCAGTAGAACATCCTGTTCCTGTCACTCTGAGAGCCGGAGGCATTAGCAGCCTGGTGATGTGGACTTGGCTTACCTCTCCTGGAAGTCTGGCCTTTACGGCCTGTTTCAGCATCCTGGGACTTTGCTACACCGGCTTCTTGGCACCATCCACAGACCTCTGAGTCCCTGACAGCCTCCCATTTTGTTCCTATGCCAAGAGAGTTAACTATGTGAGGGTTTTTTTTTTTTTTCCCCAGCCAGTAGCAAATAGCCCTGGATTGTGTGGTTGTTTGTCTGTCTGTCCCTCAGAGAAGTTTCTGGGAGAGCAGTTAGCCACCGCTCTGGCACCTGCTGTGTGCCCAAGACAGTCTTGGGCAGTGTTTGCCATGGGTACTACAATGGCAGGCCCTTCAAAGGGCCTGTTCAGTCTCCATCCCTGGCCCATGTTGAGTAAAGTTCTTTCTCTTGTCCCAACTTTTGAACTGGGTCACTTAAAAAAAAAAAGATTTATTTATTATGTATGCAGTATGCAGAAGAGGACACCAGATGTCATCAAGATGGTTATGAGCCACCATGTGGTTGCTGAGGATTGAACTCAGGTCCTCTGGAAGAACAGTCAATGTTCTTAACCTCTGAGCCATCTCTCCAGCCCCCTGGTCACTTTTTAAAGATGGAATAATATGGGGAGAAGTAAAAATGAGCTTTCAGGTTAACAAAAGAAAGACTTCGGCTCTTCAGTGTGCTTCTAGGGTAGGGATGAACTGTGACAGCATCCCTGGAAGGTGAGGTGTGCTGTGGGCGGTTGCTGGATGGAGGAGGGAAGCAGGAAGCGGGCCTGTATAGCTGGAGGAAGAGAGGAGCAGAGGGCTCTGGACCCCAGCAAGCTCAGGGATCCCTGGTGTCCGAGAAAGCCAGTGTCCCTGAGAGGCATTGTAGAGAAGTAAAGCCAGAAGGCAGAGCAGTGGTGTGACAGGGTCAAGACGCAGTGACAGCTGGAAGTTGATTCTAGGGACCTGAAGCACTGCTGGAGAATTGGTTGAGGGTGGGAGCCCCTCTGCTCTTGGGGGAAAAAAAAAAGAGCAGCTAAGAACAGGAACTCAGAGAGTTAAAAGGGTCATGGAAACTTGTTGAAATAAAGCTGAGTCCTTGGTTAACAGTTTTTGCAGGATGATTGATTAAAAAATACAGCTGATTAAGAAGTGCAGCCTAGCGGGCAGCGCCCTGATGGAAATGGCCGTAGGTCTCTCTCTCTCTCTCTTCTCATTCTTTTTCTGTTTTTCTCTCTCTACATTGCTCTCCCCCTCCTCTTTCTTCTAGCTCTTCTTTCCTTCTTTCTTTCTTTCTTTCTTTCTTTCTTTCTTTCCTTCCTTCCTTCTTTCTTTTTTCAGCTGCAAAATGCTTGCCCTTTAACATTGTTCCTTTGGCTCAGTGTGCTGTTCCATTTTGTATGATGCTATGTCATCTCAAACAGAGCCAGTGACTGGGCAGGAGCTGTCTTTTTTATCTGATACACCCCGAAGCTGCTCTGCTTGTATGCTTTCTCTAGCAATTAAAACTGGGGTCTTTTGCAAAGAGATGGAATCACTTAGTAGTTGTAAAGTTTCAGGTTGTCCTGGAGGAGGCACAGAGGTACCAGCCCTGTGAAGAAAGTTCCTCCTGTCTTTTACATTCTCCTCAGTTGTATGTTGTGGAGATAAAAAATCCCATCTTGAGTGTTGATTCTGAACAATAAGGCATTTTTTATGAATAACTGGTACTATCATTGTTTCGGAAGGTGCTAGAAACCCTGAGTGGTATCAAGCCTTAGTGAGTCAAGAGCAGGAGAGATTTACTGTGCATGCTGAATTGTATAAAAGTACAAATTGTACCAAGAAAAGGTAAGTAATCTATTCTCTTCATAGGAACATAATAAATAAAATATTATTGGCATGCCTGCCAAGGCGGCTAATACCGTTTGGGTGTTTTGAGCAAGTCTGATGTATAAATAACCATGGGCCGGTAGAACCACAGACTTTAGAATGATATAGAGCTGCAAGCAAGCTTGGATGGCATCCAATTTGGCCTCCTCATTTTGCAAATTTATAAACAGATGTCCAAATAGGTTAAGTCAATTGCTCAAGATCACAGAACTAGCCAAGGCAGAGGCAGAGGTGAAGCCTCTTACACAGTGTCCCCAAAGCCCTCCTCACACTGCTGCTGTGACGTCAGCAATGTCTTTACCTCTACTAAACAATGTGTTCTAAATTGTACTCCTTCCAACTGGGAGTCCCAACTCTTATCAGCATGCCCTTGTGACATCTCTGGAACCTTCCCAGGTCATCTTTCTGTGTGAACTATGTGAGACTTTTCTGAGAATTTAGGTGACCCACAGGAAGGAAAACAGAATGATGAGCAGGAGTACATATTGCTTTTTGTGCTTATGCTTTTAAAAAAATGCTGAAGATGTTTCTCTGATAGAACTTTACAGTGGAAATGTTTAACAGAGATTTCAGGGAATAGAAGAGAAGCGATATGGGCAGAGTGGGTCAGTGGGCAGTGTCACAAGTACTGGGGAGAGAAATGTTTTGTTCTGCTGCGTAACAGCATGACTGTAGTTAACTCCATGTGATATGTATTTCAAAACAGCTAGAAGATTTGGAATAATGTTCTTACAACAAAGAAATAACCATTTGAAATGATAGATACGCTAATTACTTGATTATCACTACACAATGTGTATAGACATCAAAACATCTCAGCACACCTCCTATATGTGTCAAAAAAAAAAAAAAAGCTAAAGAAAATTACAAGAAAGAAAACATTGAGAGGTTTGAAAATAAAGATCTGACTACTTTGGCCTGTCTCTTCCCGCCTGTCTAGGTCCTATGAAGTAAGCGAGTCCAGCCCATATTCTCCCCTCTTTTGGAGATCTCTCAAACTTAGCGGTCATGTGTCCAGACCCAAGTGGAGAAACCAGCCATTGAATTAACTTTGTCACCCATGAGGCTGCGTGTTGGTTTCTCTGTCTGCCATCTCTTTCCATCTCTCTTCCTTCTTTCTCAGTCATTCCTCAGACTCTCAAAGATTGATCAGTTTCTCTCTTGCCATATTTCTACTCATCTTTTAACTTCATTTCTTATTCTGGCTCTCTTATATTTTTGGTTGTGAACCTAGCCTTTAATGGCTGAGCCATCTCTCCAGCTCTAATTCTGGCTCTCTCATAGCCAACATGTATGGTGGCCATGATACCATATACCAAATTCCTTTTAAAAAACTTGAGTTTAAAACCAAATTTTTATTTATTTATTTTATTGTATGCATGTGTGTGTCCACATGTACATATATTTGTGTTACATGAAGGAGCCAGAAGACATCTTGGATATCATTTCTTAGGAACACCATCTGCCATATTTGTATTGACCTGACATTTACTAATTAGGCTGGGCTGGCTGGTCAGCAAGTGCAAGGATCTGCCTGTCACTGCCTCCTCAGAGCTGGAATTACAAGTTGTGCGGCACCATTTCTGACTCTTTTGTGTGGATTCTGGGGATCTGAACTCATATTCTTATGCTTGCAAGCAAACATTTCACCAACTGAATCATCTCTCCAGCTCTGCATGCCACTTCTGGCTACGGCTGACCACCTACCCCAGCTCATTCGCTGCTTTGAATGGTTCTTCACTATGCACTGCGGCACCATTGGATAGACAATGACTTATTGATTTGGTCAAGTGTGTCCCATGAATCAATTGTACTAGACAGGGTTATTTGCACAAACTATTTGCTTAAAATTTGATTTATAAAAGGTCTAACTAAGCTTGGACTCTCAGAGGTACACTCACTTATTCTAGTAAATAATTCCTTCCAGAAGACCAGGAAGGACTCTACTGTCCTCTGTTCCCCAGGCTATTTGGTTATAAAGCTTAGGTAGTACTTCTGCTATGGTGCCTTGGATTACAGAGAAGCTGTCCACCCTGCCTCTGACCCTGGAAACTATCCTGAGCATTTCAGTCAGACTCAGCCCATGGTTTGTGCAGAGAAAGTCTAGCATAACAAAGAGCTTTGGACAGAGCTTAGATTTAACTAATCTGGCAAAGTTCAAAGTAACTTTTAGGGTTCCTTTGACAGGGGGAGTACTTAGAGATATAAAGCATTAGTACACAAAAAGAATTCCTCCCTAAAATTATAGAATTGCTACATCCACCATTATTCCAAGACCCTCTACCTCGGGTATTTTATATACTTCATTCATGCAAAACTAGCAAATCTTTAAGGCAAATTATCATCGCCTGGACAGTTTGAAAGAGGAACCTCGGGGAGATTATGCAACTTCCCTGAGGTCATAGGACTAATAAGTAAACCTGGATTCCTAGACCCAGAGGTACCTAGTGCCACATCTGATATCAGCTAACACTGGCAGAGTGATGACACAAATGTCCTAAGCTCTTCTTCAGCCAGAAGCACTTCATTTCCAAGTGCGAGTAAGTGCCTTTGTCCTTGCTCAGCCCATGCTGTTACCACAGAGCTGGTGATTTTTCTTCTCACGCTTCCAGATTTTCCTTCCAATATAAATCATTGATTGCCCTTACTCTGAAGCTATGTCATAGCCTCTGACCCGTGGCATCAGGGTCACCATTAAAATGTCTTTTGGGGTCATTCTCTGGGACACGACAGTCCAGGTTCCTGCAGTATAATCACACTGGCTAATTTCCCACTTGCATTTCATTTGGAATGATGGATGGCTCTAGGCTATGCCCTGCTCCACTCAGGGACTCATTGCTCAGCCCCCTCCCCCCCCATCTGATAGGTTAGCTTGCCTTTTGCAGTGATACGGGCTCAGAAGTGCCTTCCCCTTTTACTTCGCTCGGCCTCTTTCGTTCTTCCATGTTCTTTTCTCTGGCTCCTTTGCAGCTCCCTCTGGCCAGTGAGCGGCCCTCATTCTTGTTCTTCCCTGGAACAGCTGCCTATAGATGCATTTGATGCTTATTCCTTTCTCTGTCCCAGGGGAAGCAGCTGTCATGTCTTGCCACCAATACATTCATTTTTTTAAAACTTCTTTCTTCTATATGTGCTTAAGGGGATAGAAATCACAGTCTTGGATTTCTAAACATTTCAAATAGACCTTAACTTTTACTTCTTACCCTTATACATATACAGATTACCCTAACTGCATTCCAGTAAAGTGTGACATTCGTCACCATCGATGAGAATACATTGACACATCATTATCGACTATAGCCCATAGACAACTTTAGGTTCATTCTTGGTGTTTTATGTTTAATTGTTGGACAAATGTATAATGGCTTGTGACTACTGTTGTAAATATGCACAGAAAAGTTTCATTAAAATCTTCATGTCTTAGGAATTTTTAAAGCCTAGAAAAAGATGTTGGAACATAAGATAACTACAGTACAATTTCAAGTATTGACATGGGAGATGGCAACGCAGGCATGGTGTAGAATCTGGAGAAAATCACCAAATGCTTTTCAGTGGGGGCTGTAGATGTTTGAGGGATCCAGTAAGACATTTGCATTTTATGTACTTCCAATGGACTAGAGAGGATGTTGCAAGGAATGTGGGGCAGAGGGCAGGCTGGCTTTGGAATGCCTAGACACATTTGAATGACTGTAGAGTGATGTGTTGAGGTGCTTAAGAACTGAGTGCCCCACAGCCCTATAGACTGGACTTAAACTCTGACCTCTATGTTATACTTATAGCATGATGTTGGCCAGGTTAGGAAACTCTGTAAGCTTTAGTGTCTTTAGCTACAATCTCATGAAGATAATAGTGCTTACTTGGAGGGATGCTTTGTGGGCAATCAGATGATACATGTCGTTTTTTCTTGTGTCTGGCCTCTAGTCTGTGGATCTGGATTTCAGCATGACATGGCAAGGCAGAGGTAACAGGAACAGAACTTGAAAGGAAGATTATAATTCTAAGACCCATGTATCACCAAAGTTGAGTGTTTGAACACCATAAACCCTATTAAGAACTCTAGTGTCTAGTTCAATGCCTTCCAGTCTTTAGAGTGTATAAGAATTATAGTAGAATTTCTAGAATGCAGATTTATCAGTACTTCTATACTGTCTATTTCTGTTGACTGGCTCTGATGTTCAGGAAGCCTACTTCTTTATAAATGTACTACAAGTGGACCAGACAACAGTTTGGCCACCATTGGATGATCATGAATTTAGGATATTATCTCTGCAAAAACAAACAAGCAACAACAACAAAAACCTTCTACAGTTCTTGAATACAGAAAAATGTTTAGGTTTTCTTAAGGTAAAGCTAAGCCAAACTTTGGGCAGGTGTCCTGACTTTCAACTTGAGGTCTTTCTCCCACACACTGTCCATTTAATATCCAGTGAAAGCCAAGCCTGACTCCTGTCTGCTGGGCTGGAAGGTCAGGTGTGTGTGTGAGGCTCAAGTGATATTATAGACAGATTTCCTTCTAACCCTGCCCCACAAAGACTTTATGGACTAAAAGAAAACATGTTCATGAGCTTCTAGGTCTTGGAATCTGACCTCCTGTGGCAATGATTGTACATATATCTTCGGGAAGGGAGACCAGGCATCTCCTATGGATGTGGCTTTCTGCCAAATAGTGTGAAGCAGTGCCTAGCAGGCTTCATTGAATTCTTCATCCTGTGGGTTAGGGCAGTCTTCTCTGCAGCCTGCCTGCACACTCCTGGGTCCTAGAGCTACAGCTAACTCTCCACTTCCCCCCTCTGTTGGGAACACCTTGCCTTTTGGCTGCCAGGGCTATTCCTCTGAACTACTTTACTTGTTCTAGGCATCAACAGGTTTACTAAGGAAGTCCTGAAACCCCACTTCTTTCTGTAAAGGAGTCCTGAAGATATTAGTGGAGGTCATATCTTATGCAGATAAGATAACAGTCTGGTATATTCTGGGTTAGGAGTCCTTGCCCTAGTTTCTACTGTCTTCCTAAATCCCCCAAACTAGCCAGTCCATCTTAACTTTTAATTACAAACATCTGGGGACATGAGTACCCCATCTCTCTCTTTTGACTTGTAGGCTTCCCTTACGCCACCATTATTTGAAAGAAAACTTGTAGAATTTACTAAATGCTCCCTCTCCACCCCAAACTAAGGGGCACCAGGAGCCTCAGTTGCCTCTGCCCCAGGCGGTAGGAAAAGACCATACACCAACTAGCAGTGAGGGCAGTGAAGGTTGAGGATCCACCCTTCTGAACTTGGGGAGGACATAGACCTTTCCTGGGGTCTGTTACCATGGCTGCCCTCTGAATGCTGGACCTCTAGGTGCCCTACACCAACTGTAACAACAAAGCACAGAGCCAGCTGTTTCTACAGCTTTCTTGAGAGATGCGAGACAGCAGGGGGCCTGGAGTACTGTTGAATTTTCTGCTCTCCATTAATTTTGACAGCTACAGGACTGTCCCCAGATGTGCAGCAACTCCACGATGCACTTCCAGCTGCCATTTTATTATTGCTCTCAGGCTGCAGTATCCAGAAGCAACCATTTGGGGAGCATGGGCTCTGTGCCAGGTGTTTTAAATGCATCATCTCAAATCATAACCAGCTGGGGAGATGTTCCCTTCACTCTCACTTTGCATACAGAGGCTAAATGATTGACCTAGGACAACGAAATAGCTGGGTTCCACACCCAGACTGGCAAGAGCTCTCAGAGGTGGGGTTCCTGCACCCAGGCTCCCATGTTAAGTTGCCTCCCCTGGAAATAGGTCATTATGCTGAGTGACAAGGAATTTGCTTGGTAATGTAAGCCAACTGAAGAGCATGAACTATGGCTTAACAGACGAGTCAGGCTAAATTGGTTCTAATCCTGAGCATATGCAGTTTTGGACATCCCCAGAACTCCTGGAATTACTTGGAAAGAAGATGGTTAGAGTAGTAAGCGCCTCTTTTATCAAGAGATAAAGTACTGAAACTATATATTGACAAGGGTTTGCCTATGTACATATGCAGGCTTTAAATTACACTTGCCTCATGATTTCTATCACTTCCACTGCCATTGTCTGAGGTTTGAGCCCAGCTGTAATCTCCTTTGTCTACAGACAGGCCAAGAGGGGCCATGCTTAGAGAATGATCCTGAAGGCAGGAACAGATTGACTTTGGATGATCTGCCAAGTATGATGTTGTTTACACTCAACATCATCATTATGATAAGTAACTATTTTGACTGATAACTTTAGATATGATTTCAGAACTAGTTCCATTGAGCTTTAATACCCAGGTGTCTTTAGATACTTCTTGCCATCCATGTGTGAGTTAAGGAGCAAGTAGAGCATTAGCGCTAACCTTGAAATATATCAGTCACTGGGAAAACATACACACTTCAAGCAAGCCAATTTTTAAATCTCATCAAATCCAGAAATTAATTTGATAGGAAAATTGTGTTTTGAAAGCCAAGGTGATAATTTTTTCCCCTCCATGTGAGTGTGGGTGTCTTTATGTGTGTATGTATACATGCACGCATGTGTGTGTGTGTTTGTGTATGGGTGTCTCTTTCACTGTGTGTAAGCATGCATGTGTGTGTGTCTATGTGTACTTGTATCTCTGTGTGTGTAGGCACAAAATTGACATTGTGTATCTTTGTTGATCCTTTTCCACTTATTTATTGGGGCAGGCTAGGCTGTCTCACTGACCCTGGGGGTTGTCATCTTGTGCTGTTCTAGTTAGATATCCTTGTCTCTGCCTCTTGAGTGTTGGGACTACAAGTGGCAGCCATGCATGCTTGGCTCTTATGTGAGTCCTGGGGTTGTAAACCCCAGTCCTCATGCTTGTCTGACACTCTTCTCCACTGAGCCCTCTCCCCAGCTCAATGTCTGTGAAATCTCAACTGAAAAATCTTAGGCAAATGATGGAACTCTAAGTTTTTATTGCCATCTTTGAAATGAAAAAAAAAAATGTTAATGATAATAAATTCCAAGAATACAGAGCATTGTGTTTTAGTTGGATCCTTGGCCCGTGCAGGCCTTGGTGAGAATAGATGTTATTTTCCCAGCCATGGTACCCTTAGGTTAAAGTAGAGGTAATCAGGTAAGGATGAAGGTGAATCATTGTTCTTCTGGATAGCTCCATTCCTCACCTACAACATGAAGGGCTCACTTTGTTCAAATTCCTAGTTCCTTGCTGTCTCTAAAATTCTGTGATTAGTATCTCTGCTCCACTCTGGAAGATTCTTGTGATATAAACCAGGTTATCAAATATCTGTTGGACACATGCTATTTGTTCAGGGTCTGGGATGGGAAAAAAGGGCCGAGGAAGGGAAAATTACTGGTGATAATAAATAGAGCTCAATGATGAAGAATGTTGGTATGTTTAATAATTTCTGGCGTCTGCTTGCTTATTTAGAGCCGTTTTGTGTGGTAAATGTCCAGGTTACAGCGAGACAGTTGACTGAGGGAGCATCAGATATGACCTGCTGGAAGGGAACTGAGTGACTATGCCCTTTGTCAGGATGACAAATATTGCTGGGCAATCAAATGCACTAACGCATCAGGGGCTAATCTGCCGCTAAAATGCTGCTTCAGGACAGAAAAAGGTATGACCAGAGAGGAAGTCCTTATGATGTGACTGACAGCGACAGTTGGAGTCCTATAATTGTCCAGACAGAAAGTGGGAAAAGAAAAAGTTGTATGTTCTGTGGAGAGAGATGGTATAAACTGGTATCGCTAGACTATTCTGTCTTCTGAAGACTTCTGAAAGTGATTAAGTAGATTGGTCACGTGCAGAGCTCATTCATGGAGTGTTCTAGAGCAGGCAGAACGGTTCAGCATAGTTGTCCTCGCTGCAGTGGCACCAGGCATGGGGGATGGGTATTCAAATAGCTTTGTGAATTCACGCCATTGCTGAAGGTGACTCAGGGAGAGAGCAGGAAGCTGCATATAGCACCAGCAACATTCCTTTACATTAGAACAATTCTGTAATCAGCTGCTGCATAGATGGAGCTCTCCATGATGTAATGGGATGGCTTCATTGGCAGAACCCAGGAGCTGCTCAGGTGATTGTGATGCTAATCTTGGTTGCTAATTTGGTTGGATCTGGAATCAACCAAACTCCAGGTCACTGCGCATTTCTGTGAGGGATTTTGTTGATCAGATTACAGCAACCATGTATCCTAATTCCTGGTGCCAGGCTAGGTAAAGAAGCTAGGAGATATAAAAGCACTTTTCTGCTTGCCTTTTACACTTGCTGAAAATTCCCCCTTCCTGTGACTGCTGCATTCCTTTGCTTAGGATGGAGCTACTTTCTTTGGGCTTCCAGTGTAGAAGGACAAGCAGCTCTTTAGGAGTCCTCCCAAGCTTTCAGTGCATCAGCCTCCTGGAGTGAGCACTTACCAGAGTCTCAACGTCTCTGCTGTGGGACAGCATTGTTCGACTGCCAGGACCATATTATGTAAGCCTATATGATAAGTGGCCATCATACACACACACACACACACACACACACACACACACACACACACATTCTATCAGTTCCGTTTCTTTAGAGAACCCCGAGTTAAAAATATTAACTGCCATTCATTAGGCAGAGTAAAGTTAGCCAAAATTTGATTCTCAGTAATTTGGCTTTGCTGGAATTAGGTATTTGCTGGATAATGTGATGAAGATTCCTGGTACAGACAACTCTGGGAAATGAGAAATGGGTATATTTGTCATTCAGCACCATTGCCCCCAGTCCATGACTCTTCCATGAGTGTCCAGGGGTGGTGTGGCATGTTGAACAAGGTAGAGACCTAGATGGTTTAACAGAAAATGGCCCTCAAAGGGTGTGGCGCTATTAGGAGATGTGTCTGTGTTGAAGTGAATATGCCTTTGTTGGAGGAAGTATGTTCACTGTGGAGGCAGACTCTAAAAGGTCTCATATATGCTTAAGCCACACCCTGTGTTACAGATTACTTCCTGTTGCCTGTGAGTCAAGATATGAGAACTCACAGCCTCTTCTCCAGCACCATGTCTGCTGCATGCTGCCTTGCTTCCTGCCATGATGATAATGGACTAAACTGTAGTAAAACCACTCCTGTAGTAGGAGTTTCTGGCCCGGACTAGCCCCAAGGTCTGGAGCTGCCCACAGCTGCTTAGCCCTGCCTAGCCATGAGGTCTGGACCAGCAGTCCCAAAGTCCCAAAGAAACACAGAGAAATTTATATTAATAAATTAATATATATTAATATAATTAAATTAATTAATTAAATTACATGCTCTTTGTCCTATGGCTCAGGCATATTCCTTGCTAGCTTTTACAATGTAACTGAACCCATTCTTCCTATCTTGTTCAGACATGTGGCTTGGTACCTTTTCTCAGAGCAGCATTCTGGGCTTCTTTCCTCTGTATCTGCTGGTGCCTCTGCTCTGTTCTTCCTCTTCCCAAAGTTTTCTTAGTCTGGTAGCTCTGCCCATACTTTCTGTCTGCCTTCTGGCCAATCTACGATGTACAAGAGTATAATCCCACTGGACATTCCAATTAAATGTTTTCTTTTATAGGAGTTTCCATGGTATGGTGTCTCTTCAAAGCAATAGAAACCTAAGAAACTTCTTCACAGCAAGAGGAAAATATGACGGGGCCTACATAGGGAAATCTCATTTCATCTTTGTAACAACCCCAGGGCATTGCTGTTATCCACAACTCTAAAAGGCAGAAGTGGAGGCCCTGGTGTTCAAGGCTCTTGTCTAGGTCATTCAGCTAAAGAGATGTTAGAGAAGCCCCAAGCAGTGTGTTCTGAAATCACCTCCAAGAGATGACTCCGAGAATATTCTAGACTATAGTTTAGGCCTAGAAGCCACTGGAATCTTCTCTGGAACTATGATAACTAGTATTCAGGGAGGCAAGTCTGCCTGGGTGTCTGAGGAAGAAGTGAGTATGAACCTTGAGTTTCATGGTAGGATCCAAATCCTATGGTTCTGTGGACCAGCATAAGGAGACGTCTAGGAAGGCCTCTATTTGATCTCTGTCTAGTGGAAGCCTCCCGGAAGAGCTCAGTCAATGTTCCTCCAGCAACACAACTATCAGAAAACACAGAGCTGCATGGGTGGGTAGTAAGTCAAACACAGTTGAATTTTTAAAATGTGTAAAAAATAAATCCTAGCAACAACTGAGTCACTTGATAGAAATTGGTTTATGTCCTTTGACAGAGAGAGAGCCATGTTTTTATTCTCTGAACTGAAGAGAAGGTGGCATTTGGTGTAGGCCCTGCACAAACATTTCTAGTATTGACAGAAAAGAAGGAAACAGAGTTAACATGAGGTATTCCTTCTTTCCTGGGATTAGGACCTACATCTTGATCCCAGATTATTATTTTAAAGTGTGTTACTTTTGCTTATGTTTCATTTGTTTAACTCTGTGAGGCTGTGTTACTATGTCTGTCTAAAACACCTGATTAGTCCTGATGATCTAATAGAGAGCTGAACAACCAATAGCAAGGCAGGAGAAAAGATAGGCGGGGCTGGCAGGCAGAGAGAGTATATACAAGGAAAAATCTGGAAGAAAAAAAGGAGGGAGAGAATGAGGAGGACTGCAGGGGCCAGACACCCAACTACACAGCAAGTCATAGGGTCAGAAACAAAGAAAGGTATACAGGAATAGAAAAGGGAAATCCTGGAGGCGTAAGGTAGATGGGATAATTTAAGGCAAGCTGGCAAGAAACAGGTCAAGCTAAAGCTGGGCATTTATAATTGAGAATAAACCTCTGTGTGTGATTTATTTGGGAGCTGGGTGGCAGGCTCTCCAAAAGCAAAGCCAAGTGGCAACAGATCCCTTCAGGGCTTAATCTTCTAGCTCAAAGAGTGTGACTTTTAAAAGAGTTGATTGAGAATGGAATGATTTTCTAGTAGCAGAGAACTGCTTACATCCTGATTTAAAAGTGGACTCATTTCTTATTTCTGATCATCCATAAAGCAGAAATTTACAAAGAAGCCAGTGGCAACCATGTCAGGAGGAACAGAACCTTCTTCCTCTGCATTTTTTTTTTTTTTTTTTCCTGTGACAGATGTCTCAGATAGAGTTTCTTTCTTAGGATATAGAACCCAATGAAACCTATGGCTTGACATACCAGCAGCCTCCCAGAGCCGCAGACACATGCTTAGAATTCCACAGTCTGCTGTGAGGCCGGCAGAGAAAGCCCCAAGCAAGAAAGGCAGACACGGGACACTTTTGAACTTATTCTGGGTATTAAGGGAGCTTTAAGTGGGAAAGGGTGTGTGGAGATGGCAGCCAGCAATTTTCAGCTGACTCAAGAGAGTTGCCATAGGAAAGAGTTTTCAGAGCCCACATGGTTTGGAGATGTGCCCTAGGCAAGCATGATCTAGTACTGCCTGGTACATGGTGCATTTCTGTGCAGGATAAAGTTTTCTTTAAAACTCATGGTGAGCAAGTTTCTTCAAGCATTGCGATGAAAATGCATTAGGGTTTTATCTTTGCATCCTGGCAGGCAACCAAGAGCAATGGCAAAAGCCTATGCTGTGTGAGGGGTGTCTTTTGAACCCCCCAAAGTTTTATAAGCTCAGTTCATTTGCCAAGTTATTTTCATGGGGAAAGAAAAGTTTCACTTTGTTTGGCAGTGGGAACTTTACAGTGCTTGGCACATACCACTTATTCAACAAATATTTATTAAATGAAAAAAAAAGTAATATTGTTAGATCTTCCATATGCCTGATACTAAAATAATGTCTCTATCCCCAACACTACTGCTTACAGAGCCCTTAGGAAATCCTATTTGAATTTGGTCTTTTCTATTTAGAACTTAAAGTAAATATATATGTATATACCCATATATATGCATACACACACACACATATATATATATATGGTTTATTTTTTTATTTTTTTGAGACAGGTTTTTTTTTTTTTTTTTTGCTCTGTAGCTAACCTGATCTTGAACTTACCATGTAAGTAACTGGACTGGTCTCAAATTCAGTATCACCCTGCCCCAGCCTCCTAGGTACTGGGATGGAAAGCAGGTGCTACTGCTGTAGGGACTGTGCTATGTTTTCAGTGTTTAGTCCAATTCCTGGCAAGTATCATGTGTTCAGTGAGTAGAGTGATGTTATAATTTGTTACTCAAATCAGGACCCTGTGAGGATACAGGGATGCTGACTAGATGAGAACAGATAGCCCTGTGGAACCAGACACTGTGCCCTGATCAGTAAATGCTTGGGGAATAAATAGAGCGAGCTTCCAGAATCCACAGAGGTATGCTACCCTAATGCTTTTCCTTATCTGGAGATTAAAAACTGCTCTCTGGGAATTCCACACTTCAGGCTTAATTCTATTTAACCAGACCTACACAATACATCTAGATTGCCTTTCTTTTCATGTGGCATTTAGTATTTGAGTTCTCTGGCTGCTACTCCTCTGCTAAACTTTATTTTTTTTTGCAGCCTAAACATTCCCTTTCTTTAGCATTTTGTTTGTCTTGGAGGTTTGCTGGCTGCATATGGTTCTGGATGGGGGGTGGGGTAGAGTGGTGATATGTGTAACAAGGTTGGCTTAGTTATTACAAATGTTGGCTTCTAGAAACCACACTATCCACCCTTGTAGCCAGCCTTGCTGGTCTCTGAAACCAATTGTGATCAAGAACATAAACTTTCCTCTTCATGCGGCCTTGACCTGGTGGCCTGATTTTTGTCCACCTCTTCTGACATATCTCTAAGATCCAGCTCCCTGGTGCTCAGTTCTGGTGATTGTGCTTCTGATCCAAATTTGGCCTCACTTCCCCTATAGGTCATGTAAAAATTCTCATCGTGTTTTTGTTTTTATTTTTTCTGCTCCAAGGAAGAAGTCATAGCCTGTAAGGATTTATGACTGCAGACCCAGAAACTACCTGCCTCCCCAGAAGACCAGAGCTCAGTGCTTTGTTAGAAAATCTGGAGAGACGTTCTCCTAGCTGACCCATACAACTCCTTGGGTTTGTGTGTTGTGCTGGGCATTGTTGGGATGCATCACCATCACCTGGCCAACCACACTGACCTCCCTCACCATCTTCTCATCTGTGTTGTCTTATTTTTGCTGTCTTTTATTTAAATCTCCTTAGTTTATCTCAAAGAATGCAGAGAACTCTTTTTCTATTGTTAATTTTTGGGAGAGACACGGCCGGGGTATATGCTGATATACTGTTAAGGACCATAAACTGTTTACACCAAAGACTGAGTTTTACATTTGCGTTCCCTCATGGAACTTCCCACAGACTCCCGCTGGGCTGAAATCCCAGCTATCCACCCATGGACAGATTTATCAGTCACTTTAATAAAGACTTGAGAGACAACACATTTTTAACCTTCTGCTCCCCTGGAGGAAAAGGCTCCATATAAATGTACAACATTATTATAACATTGCTGGAATGCCCTGCAGAGGGAACTGACCTTTTTCAAGTTAAGCCACATTATACCCTTGAGCTACATGTTCCATAAATTCTAGAATAAATGTTAAAAGCCTCTTAAAGGGTAATAATCACTACTGCAAAGGGATTTTTTTTTTTCTGACTAGGATGCTGCTTTTCATCAGCTTCTAATATCAGGTTAGTAGAACAAATCACATATTTAGAAAAAAAATTGGCAGTAACTCAAGCAGCATCTTATTTTTAACTCCAAATCATAACTCTTTTTTCTGCCTTCTATGGGAGCCTGGGCAAGACATGTCACCTCCCTAGGACCCATGCTCTCATTTTAGAAGGTTTAGCTGTCCCGCCTTGAAACAGTGCACAGTTTCAGGATTTTGCAACTTAACACAAATGCTAAGAAGCCAGTGTGGTGTTGGGCTTATAGTGCAAGAGGCTGCAATGTTTGCTGGGATTGTATGCGCCTTAGGAGTTATGGAATGAGGAGCTTCAGCCAAAGTCTCTTCCAGATTCTGCAGTCATTAAGTCTCCATAGCTCTGATAGTGGACAAGTAGTTAATCAATTGCTGCAGTTTAGAGCACAAATGCTATGGTGGAGATAAGGCAGAGGTGTGACATTGGGTGCAGCACTCAGCTACTCATAAAGCTTCACGTGTTAGTGTGAACAAGAAATGAATGTGAGGAGCCAATGCAGAAGGGACATATGATATAAATGCATATTGTGTTTAAGGTAATGGGACTTAGGAATCATTAGCTAACAGTCTTTAGAGGGTAACATTTGCATCTATTGCCATTCTTAAAGCCCTGTTGTTCTGATCTTTCAGTGTAACCAGATTTGTATAGAAACAATCACAAGGCCATATAATAACTCTTGGTTCTCAACAAAGAAGATCAAGTGTCCAATTTTCTAGTATGTCAAAAGGCAATATAGCCTCCATTTTGTTCCCTATACCAAAAGAAATTTCTTAACTCAGCTTTTTAACTTTTATGAGCAGGGAACACAGGATAACACATTCTATTCTGTAAATGCATCAAGCTGATGCTGGAAAGTTGTTGTCACAGGCTGAAAAAAAAATAAATGCATATTGTGGCTTTTGGAGTGTAGATGTGGTCATGGTTGTTGTCATTGCTTTATTAGTGATGCCATAGTTGACCTCTGAGATCCCATCCAGTTCTAACTGGCTCTCACTCTATGGTTTTGCAAAGAAAAAAAAAAAAAAATGTGGTCAGTGACCTCCAGGATGTTTGGTCAACTAGAGCTTGGGAAATTAGGCCAAAGTTCACATGGGAGCTCAAGGGCTACGAGGATTAAAAACTGCTATTCTAGGGTTATGTAATGCAAGCTGCTATCATGGGCCTTTTTGTCCAATACACTTCTTGGAAACATTTCTATTTTTTGTTCTTGAGCTTTTCTGGAATCTAGAGGAACATGAGTACTTTACAATGCTCTTCCTGAGGTGTTGGAGCTACTAGGCTCCAGTGAGACACTGCCTGAAGAGAAGGGTGCTTTTAGAAAACCGGACATGCTCACAGAGGAAAGAGGGCCGTCTCTCGGACTGATACAAAGCGCTGTCTCAGGCCTACGCTGCTTAGAGGGCCACAGTGTGGCACAGAGTCCTCCAGCCTGGGGATTGGAGGCTGCATCTGCTTCAGAGAGGCCACACTGGACCTGCATGCATGCTTGATGTCTGGGTGCCTTGTAGTCCAACAGGACTGGGGCATCAGTGCAGACTTCTCTCATTTCTCTTCTGCCAGTGGTATGTGTCTGATGGTGGCTCGGCTTCACACCACAGAGCTGAAGCAGGAAGGCGAAAGACAGCTAACATGGTGGACAACTACAGCTGAGCTAAGAAGGCCCCTCAATTGTCATTGTTTCCCAGAGCATGTCTTGAATCTGGAGGTTGAGGTCACCACCTAGTAAGGGACCCTTGCATTTTAAAATTTAAAAGTAAAGATACGTTTAAAACAATGAAAAACAGTAAATTGTTGAGAAAAAATACACACCAATTCAAATGCCATCTATACTTAAACAATAGATTCAGAAATTAAAATTCAATTGTTTATAAACTGTATATAAAAGTATATTGGAGGCTAATAGACCCAGAGCTCAATTTCCTAGGTAGACTAGATTCTAAGATCCCCAGTAGATATTTGACACCTGGGAGAATGCTTAATCCCAAAGATATTGCATTTCTTTCAATGCATATTTACCCTTGTTCAGATTTAATTTATAAATTAGGCAAAGAAGGTTAATAATAAAAAGATTAACACTAATAATAAATAGAACAATTGGCATAACATGGTTAAACAATTGTGTCATTATTAGACTTTGTGACTGTTGTTAAGTACAGTAAATGTGAACCTTAATACAGATATCAGAATACTTTCACAGTCAAAAAATTGGTAAGCTAGCCAGGCCACACGCTGAACCAAGCAGTACTGGCCAGTAGGGACAGCCTATGAGATATCAAAGAAGGCTATTAACAGATGAGTGATGCCCATACTGTGGGCACACTGGACAAAGCATTGATCCACATCCCAGATGGGCCATACTTCATAGAATGACACCGAATTGGAAAGTCACAAGTTGTTTTCTTCTCATGTAGTATCTTAAGCAGTGTTTGACTCATGGTCACTGAAACCATGGAAGACAAAAGGGAGGATAGGAATCGCTCTGTAGGTTTAACTGGGAACACTGAATTTTAGGAACACTTTATGTTGCCTTTCTTGTTGCTTTGCAACTTAGAGAGGGCAGGGCTTGCCTTGGCCTGTAGGTTGAGAGTTCAGTTAGTTTGTTGTGGCGGGGAAGGCATGGTGGCAAGAACCTGCAGCTACTTTTCACCAGCACCATGTCTGCAGTCAGGCAGCAGGGAGAGGTGATGTCAGGATTTTTTGTGTGTGATGTCCTGACCCCCAGCACATGGAACGGCACCATCTGAATTTAAGGTGAGTCTTCTCGTCTCAGTTACCTGCATTTAGAAAATGTCTCCAGAGGCTTGACTCCCTCCTTGTTAGACAATGCCAATCCCAGAGTCTGCCCTCTTTCCTCTGTGAGCAGAAGAATGACAAAGTAATTTTATTTCAGGTTTAGGGGTCCATCTAATTAATGAATTGGCCCAGACCCTCTGTTATCTTTGGAATCACTTCAGGATTTTTAGAAGAATGTAATCAGGCAAACAAAATAAAAGAACAAAACAGCAACAAAAAAAAACAACCAACCAACCAAAATAACTGACTAACCAAACTAATTAAACTAACCAACCAACTAAACTAACCCTGAAGAGTGTTGGTTAATGAGATCAATGTCATGATTTAAGACATTTACAGAAGATTTTAAAAATTGGCTATTCATCTTGAGACTGTTAAGAGTACAATTAAAATAAAAATTGAGAACAAAAAAGTATAGAAGTCACATTAATCACATTTTGACTTTCAACTCCTACCCGTGACTTTTTTGGTTTGTTTCTTCAAGAGCAATTGAATGTCATATTCTTGAAGTGACATATGAAAAAATGCTGTCTCATCTATATTCTAAACAGGGTTTGGTGGCTGAATATGATGTCTACTTTCTTATTTTTGCTCAGTGTAATGTGGTATGTATATGTGGTGTGTGTGTGTGTGTGGTGTGTATGGTATATATGTATGTTTGTGGTATGTGTATGGTGAGTATATGTGTGTGTACATATATGTGGTGTGTATGGTGTGTATGTGTTACTCATGAGTGTCTGTACTATGATTTTCAGGCTCCTCTTCTTACCCTGGAGCTGGCTTTTAATCTGTGTGTGATACTAAGTCTGTCACATTCTGAAGCTGACTCTTTTGGGAAAAATAAAAGTCTTTTTGGGGGGATACAGTTTTCACAGTGCCGTTTATTCAACACGTTTGCTTTTAATTTACAAATAGAACTTACATACATTTCTCATATATTATACATTGCTTTTAAATTCCATGCATATGTTCTGGAATGGCTATATAACTAACTCAAATATTTCTTCACACACTTAGCCATTCTAGGGGCTGGGGTTGTGGAAACACAAATCTTTGGCAATTTTGAATAACATGTATTATACTGCACTGATTGTGTGTATGTACAAGCATTGCATTGTACTGTTGTACTCTTAAATTTATTCCTTTGTATGAAGTTTTGAGCCATTTGACTAGCGTCTTCTCCATATCTCTTCCCCTAGCCCTTGGTAGCCATCCTTCTACTGCCTTCCTGTGTGGTTCAGCCATGAACTCTGCAGCATGTCTCTCACCTGGTGTTGACCTCATGATGCACACTAGCTTGTTTCCACCTTCACTGTGTCCTCATCTGTCAGCATCACATTCTCTTGGATCAGCTCGTTCTGACCCTGCTTTGTTGGGCCATTCCTGAATTCTCACCCATGTGCTCATTATTGTGCCTCTTGGGTGACACCCGCACATGTCCCATTTCCCTAACTCTCCCTCCAGTGTATTGTGCTAGAATCATAGAAGGTTCTTACAGTACAAGGTATGCCATGGACAAACACTGGGCTAGAGGTGGAGGCTCAAGTACAAACCGTCTATTGGCTAGTTACATCTATCACTGTAAACTCTTGGACCTCTGTGAGTCTGTTTCTTGATCTGCAAAATGCAAATGATAATGATACTTGTATGGTCTACTTTCAAAGTGATGCTAACAGTAGTGATATATGTTCTTTGTTCAGGCACGTGTGTTCTTTGTTTTGATTCATAATCAAAAGACTTTGGTAAAATGTCTGTTCAAATATTTTTCTCATTAAAAGTGGCTGGAGTAGAGCATGGGAGGCGGGGGCCAAGTGGTCAAACAGAAGTCTCTCTTCTCTCTCTCATTGTTGCCTCTCTTCCTGGAGCATGGAGCCTAGGGCTGGGAGTTCCAGCTTCTCATTGTGATGTGGTCTTTGGGTGACCAGTTCTTATGCAACAGCAATTCTCCACAGCAAGAAAACAAAAAAATCTTTTTATTGCCCAAGAATTATTAAAAGATCAGACATTCTGTGCCATGAACCAGAGTTAAAGATTACATTTGAGAACAAGAACTATTATCCCTCTTGCTTAAGGATTTTAAAATTTCTGTACCAGCAACTAGATATTTATACATTCTATCTTGTCTTATTTTTTTTTTCCAATGCTAGGAACTGAACCCTGGCCCTTTGCAAGTTAAGCAGGAACTTACCACTGAGTGACAGCCTGAGCATGTTCTTAATATAAATAGAAATATCATAATGTGAAATGAGAGTCAAACTTTACTATTGGCCATCATGAAACTAACCTATAGTGAGATGTCACTGTGAACTTCTAAGAGTGGTTATAATAGACTTACTGTACTAACTGTTGAGAAAAATTACAGAAATTGGTATTCCCAGGCATCCTTTATGGCAACTTAAAATGGTACAATCATTTTGGTAAAGAATTTGGTAAGTACATAAAAGGTTAAGGTTACACATGCCATATAACACAACCATTTTTACTTCTGGCTTTCAGGGCAACAAGCTTGAAAGCATCTAGCTTCACAAAGACTGGCACATGAGTGTTTATGAGTTTGCATGTATGTGCAATAACTCCAAACTAGAAAGAATTCAATTCAACTGTATCTGCATGTGAAGAGATACCCATAATAGGATAGTAATATACAGCAACACGAATGAATTTCCAAATAATTATGGTATGTAAAGGGTGTTCCCTATGTGGTTGCCCTTGGGGATTTCCTGGGAGGCCCTTGGGAAGGGCTAATGGTTGGACCTAGTTAGTATCTGGTAATTCTCACTCACTTGATCTGTGAGTAAAGCCCTCCAGTGAAGGCATCCTTGAGATGACCACCCACTCCAGCCCCTGTACCATGCCATTATCTTGTCTCCTCTTTATCTCTTGCTTGCAGTTCAGCTAGTGGTGGCAAACTGTCACACACAATCCTGACATTCATGTGGTGGTTGGTTTTTTTCCCTCAAAAGGTTTCCATGGTAACTTTCCATTTTCTTTACAAGTTTTATAGATAGCATAAGAAATATGTAAGGCAGGATGATTTTACTTATAACTTTCTTCCCCTTTTACTAATTATAAGTATAGTGTATGGTCATTTAAGACTATTTCAAAAAATGAGTATGGAAAACTGTCAAGAAAAAAGTCATCTAAAAGTCAGTCAGTAATTATGATCAATGTTTGGTCCTTCTAATGCAGATAGGGTATATTCGGTAATTTTATTTTTAAGCAACACTGAGCACAAGCTGTACCAATATTTTGCAACTTGTTTTCCCCCATTAGTACAGAGTAGTCATTTCTTCATAGCCTTAAATATGCCTTGAGAATAATAATGTAAATGGCTATTTCCTAGTCATTGGTGCATGGGAACACGTGATTTATTTAACTAATTCCCTATTGTTTGGCAGCTTGTTTCTAAGGTTTTGGTATGAAATATAACTGGAGCCCTTCTGGAGTAGATGGAAGTCTTGTGCACTTTTGGAGGACCTATAAATTCACACACAAGCTTTAGATACTGTTGGACAGTTAATGCAACATTGAACACTCGAGTTCCCTGTGAGTCAGCAGCTCCCCTCCCAACCCCTCCCAAGTGTTCCACAAAGGATCCTTAAGATAACATTCACAGTGGCAGTTATGGCCTTTCCAGGGCTAGAGTAACTATCAGTCAACAGTCAAACACACACATCAACTATAGAGTGTTGGGCAGCAGAATGCCATGGAACACTGAGAATGGATTCCCTTCAATGGTGGGCAGCTTCAGGGATGACTCACATAAACAGATACGGAGTGAGAAAAGCCAAGTCTGAAAAGGAAATTACAGAACCAAGCAACATTGATCCATTGCGTGAGACGACAGTGGTTTCTCCCACAAAAGAAGACAAAGGCGTGCTCCAGGTTTTTAACTTTTTATTTTATTATTTTTTACTTTTAACCGAAAAAGTAAAAAAAAATTCTTTGCCATTTTTATACATATATACAATGTTTCTTCATATCTGTGCCCAGATCCCTCTTCCTCCTCCCCTCAGACCTCCCTAATATGTGCCTACTCACCTTCGCACTCTCTTCATTTGTTTTTATGACCCACTAAGTTCAGTTAGTCTTGTCTGCATGAGCATAATAACCTATCAGTGGCATTGTCCATAAACATTCATCAGTTGCCAATAATTCCTCAGCTATGGGAACCCCTTCTTAATGCATGCTGGGACGCTGACTCTTTTGATCTTGTATATGTTCCTTACAGGTAAGCACGGCTTCTCATGAGAGTAGCAGCTATGCCATGTTGAGATGACGGTATTTCACAGAACTCTTTCCCATTTGCTGGCTCTTATGCCCATCTGTCCCTTTCTTTCATGTGTTCTCAGAGCCTTGTAGAATTTGATGTAGCTGTTTTATTTAGAGCCGAGCCCTCTACATTCACTTAGTCTAGGCACTCTGGCAAGTTATGAATCTCTGCATTGACTGCTGCCCACTGTGAAAAAAACAGCTTCTCTGAGAGAGGTCTCAACCTCTCAAGCAGCAGTTATCTGACATCATTATTTAGAAGACAGTTTGACAACATAACCATTTAGCAAAACAACCATAATAGGGTCCTGTCCTAGGGCTTAAAACCTCCAGCCATCGGCTTCTGCTAGTTTTTACCAATCATGAATTTCCTATCGTGCAGCAGGGCTCTGATCTAACCAGAAAACAGTTGGGTATCTCCATTAGGGCCACACCACTATTGGACCAGTGGCACATTGAGGTTTTAGCATTTTTTTGTGTGCTATGGGGTGAACCCAGGGCCTTGTACATGCTCCACTAGTGAGCTCCAGTTCCAGCTTTGGGTTTGGTGAATGATGAATCTGCATGTATTCTTTTCATGATAACTCACTCAGCTATCTGTAATGTAATTCAGTATATTAATAAACCCAAAAGAGAAAACCATATTATCCTTCCCACAAATACAGGAAAAGATAAATAAAACAACAAAGACCATACAAGCAAAACCATAAAAAACACTGGATCTAATCCAGCATCCCCTTTGGGAAAAGCAACAAGTCTTTGATAAATTAGTATCAGAATGAACCTATAGGTAACGTAAAAAAGTTAATTTAAAATGGATTACAGACCTCAGTGCAAATTTTAAAACCAAACCATAGGAGGCAGGAGAAAATATCTCTTGCGACTAGGATCACAGTGACCTCTGGCAAAGAAAGGATCAGAGCTAGTGAGAACAAGTTGATGTTCTTATGTCCTTCCTCCACAAAGGCCCTTGAAAACCCTGTGCCTCAGCAAGGCACCCATGCTAGTGTTAAGGTGTAAAGGATCAGTCATTGCCAATGATACCGTGATGTAGGGACAATAAGACACGGACAGTTCTGTACATGGGCGAGAGCAGATACAGCAGCCCAGCCAGGCAATGCTGCCTGTGCCACATTTCTTGAGGTGAGACAAAAACTTCCCGTTTGGATCATAAGGAAGGCCAGAGTTGAATAGTGTACACGTGGGACAGATACAGTGTGTGAAGACCACACAGGCACATGGCTATTTCATGTGATAGTGTTCCTGCTGTAGACATTAGGAGTCTTCTGTTAGACGTGATACTGTTTGTGATACACTTGACTCGTGGAAGTTATACAGTATCTTCAAGGTCACAGCCACATAGTTATTCAGAAACTAAAACAAGTGATGCATCTTTTGAAATGGACGCTGCAATCCAGGGTCGTTCATAGATGCTGGCACTCTGCTCTGTATTATTGACAGTCAAAATTTTCTCTTTTCTTTTTCTGTTTCATCTTTTGCAGAAAAGTTAATCTTTTTTTCTAAGTTGCAAAGAATAACCATGAATAAGAATATATATCCAGGACTTTAAGGACATGATCCTAAAAAAATTCCATCCTTTCACAGAAGGGCAATTAAACTTTTTTAACAAGCCAGTCATAGTGGCACACACCTTTATCCCAGCCATTGGGAGGAAGGAGCAGGCAAATCCTTGAGTGTGGGGCTAGCCTGGTCTAGAGAGTGAGTTACAAGACAGCTAGGACTACACAAAGAGAGCCTGTCTTGAAAAAAGAACAACAACAACAAGAAGAACAACAACAAAAAGAAAACCACATTTCTTAAGAAATCACAAATCTTCTAAATTTTTTTTGCGTGCGCGCGCGCGCGTGTGTGTGTGTGTGTGTGTGTGTGTGTGTGTGTAAATATCTGGAATTTATAGCTATGAGTGTTTTTTAGCAGAAGATGTGAAAGTGGTTTTGTTTTTAACTTGAAAAAAAAAAAACCTAAAAACAACCCTCAAATCAAGCGATTTATAAATTAATATGGTGTGAGTGTTGCAATAGGACTCCACACAAGACTTGGAAGGAAAATGAAAAGCCAGCAAATTATGCTTAGAAGAATTCTATGACTCCTGAGGAGCCCACTTCTGATCTGGTCTTTAAGACACATTTACAATGACAGAAGGTGTCCCCTCTGGCATTGCTTGTAAAGTTGACTCTGACCCTCATGGACCAAGTGGGTGACTGATGCAGAGGAGTGTCCAGCTCCTGCAAGAGGTAATGCACAGGTTCCCATGAAGTCACACCTCTGGAGAAGGTTAACATTGTCCTTGAGCTTCCTGAATGGAGCCGCATTCGCTAATTGCTTTTATGAAGCTAATACATGAATAGATAAAAACATAAGCTTTATCAACTAACGTATCTTGTGATATTTTGAGGAGAGATTTGTTAAGGGTCTTAAAAACCTTTAAACCCTAAAACCTTTCAAAATCATCAGATCTTAAAATAAGAATACATTAGACATGGGTCCAATCCAGATTTAGAGATTAGTAAGATGTGGGTGTATTTATTTCAATTAGCTTCTCTTTATAATTTATTGGTAATGAGGTGAACTTCCTCATGTTGAAATCCCTTTAAATCCGATATTAGGTTCCTGGTGATTAGGGTAAGCTTCAGACGCTCACTAGGAATCTGAATCTCTGTTCAATCTTTCTTTAGTTTCCCCTCCGATACATGCCTATGCAAGTTCAATGTCACAGACGATCTTAATTACTTAAAGGTTTTGGTTACTCAGTGAATATTTCTGCCCTTGCTTATGTTGTTCCTTATACCTGAATGCCTTTCTTTGCTAGTGATCACAAAGAAAGCTTTGCTCAATGAACAGACCCTGAGTGCCAGCTCATCTCATATCCAGAAGATAGGTAGCCTCTATTTCCCAGTCTCCCATACACTGGGTATAGATATTCTCAAGCCATTGCTTCTAGGTCTTGTCCATAAACATCTAACCTATTCATTATTTTCATGTTTTCTTTCCTTGTGCAGAAACTCAAAGCAAATACAGGAGCAACTGAGCTGTGCAGGCCAGCCTCTGATGAGGGTAGAGTCTTCATCAGGTCTGTCCCCGATAGCAAATCGCATAGCTTCTCTCCTCTGAGTCAGAATTTTTCATGGTTCTTAATCACTACTGGGTCAAGCAACTGACACTTGGGGTCTGTTTCTTATGGTAGTTAATATTTCCTTAGAAGCATAACTGCCCTTCAGGCATGGCTTGTAATCACCCCGTCTCTACAATCATTCTTTTTCATATTTTATTTTTTTTATTATTTTAAAAAAATTTAAGTTTAAATATATGCTGATCATAATCTTCTCCTCCAGGTCCTCTTCCCATCCCTACCCACTCAACTTTGAGTTTTTCTCAAAAACAAAATCGAACAACAAAACCTGTAAAACAAAATATAACATCACCCAACAAGAAAAAGCTAAAAAACAACCCCCCCACCAAACTGTAACCAAATAAAAGTCCCCCCACCATGGCGTCCATCATTTGTTGGTCAGGTATCCCTGAATATGAAATCTGCCCTGGAGTGGTTGATATACCAGCGTCACTCCATTGAGAAACTGATTTTCTCTTTCCTAGAAGGCATAAATGATAGTTCAGTTGTTAACTTTTGTCCTTAGTGGCTAGGTTTACAATTATTTTTTCATTAAATTTTAAAAACATAGCAAAATAAAAGATAAAAACTACCATAGCGAAGTTGGACAAAGTATGCCAATAGAAAAGAAAAAAACCCAAATGAAGGCAGAAGAGTCAGAGATCCACTCATTCACACACTCAGGATTCACATAAAACACTGTAAGCCATACCATATATGCTGAGGAGCTAGTGCAGACCCATGCAGGCCATATGCGTGCTGCTTCAGTCTCTGTGAGTTCACACGAACCTTGCTCGTGTTGATTCAAAGGCCTTGTTCTCCTGGTGTTCTCTGGCTCTTTTTTTTTTAAACTTTATTTATTTATTTGCCTGGAACTGGAACTACAGACAGTTGTTAGCTGCCATGTGGGTGCTGGGAATCGAACCTGGGTCCTCTGGAAGAGCAAACGGTGCTCTTAACCACTGAGCCATCTCTCCAGCCCCGTCTCTCTGGCTCTTACATTCTTTCTGCCTCCTCCACAGGGTTCCCTGAGCTCTGAAAGGAGGGATTTGATGAAGACATCCCATTTAGGACTCAGTATTTCAAGGTCTCTCACTCTGCATAATGTTTGACTGTGGGCTCTATCCAGCCATATTTGTTTATTCCCTTGTTTACAAACAAAAATTTCTCTACACCTTTAATTACGTGGTGTGATGGTTACTATTAATTATCAGCTTGATGAAGTTTAGGATCACCTGGGACATGCTAGATGTGTATGTCTGTGAAAGTATTTCCAGAGAGGTTTAACTGAGAAGGAAAAAAATCCAGCCTCCATCTGAGTAGTAGCATGCCATGGGCAGGATCCCCAGACTGTGCCCTAGTATATATCTTGCCTTGCTTCCAAAATGTGGCTGGATTCTTAGCAGCATCCCTACTGGCCAAGCCTTCCTCGCTGTGACTGACTGTACCTTCGAAATATGCCTTTCCCCTTCAATTTGCCTTTGTCAGGAATTTTGTCCTAGCCACTGGGAAAGTCACAGATACAGATGGTGCTATGGGTTAAATTTTATCTCCCTGCACCCGATATTTATACTCTCATATCCCAACTTCCATCACTTTGAAATACAAATACATTTATAAATAAAGTCTTCAAAGTGGTGATTAAGTTCAAATGAAATCCCTAGGGTAAGACCTTAACCCAAAATGACCTGTGTCCTTACAAGGAAGGTAAGAGATGCCAGGGGAGTGTTCACGGAAGAAAGGCCTTATGAAGCCATCGAGAAGGCAGCAGCCATCTGCAAGGCACAGAGGCTTAGGACAAGACATGCTGGATGTGACTCAAAGTCCTGTGTTGGATTCAGCCATCTTTGTCACCGCAGGAGATTCTGCTCTTTAGCACAGAAGCTCTGCCCTGTCTCCTAACCTACCCATAGGCTCCTTTCTGGTTTGATCATCCACATCTGCTTCCTCAGCACCACATGCTGCACTTCTGTCGCTCTGATGCTAATGACTAATGCTTGTCCCTGGCTGTGCCCAGGTACACACAGGTTCAGTGCACTGCAAACTGCCAGGCTTTTTTCTTTGCCATGAGGCAATTTTCTTCTTCTGAAAATTCTGCCACATTGCGTCTCTGGTTACAAATAAGTAGCGGGCACTTCATGTGCAGATATTTTTGTGTGTGCTTGTGACTGTGAAACTGCCCAAACTCTTGGACTCCAGTGGAACCCTCTGCAAAATGGAGCAACAGCGAGCCTGCTCCCGTCTTGCCAAGTTTGTTCCTGGTTCAGGTTTGCCTAAATGTGCCATGTGTGTAAGAACACCCAAACTTTCCCCTCGTCATCTAGATGTTTTCAGATAATGTCATATTTGTGAGCATAGAATATCTGGATGTCTGGCTGACCCTGCATGCTGATGCTATGCATTTGTTTTGTTTGTTTGTTTATTTATC
>PVIH01006583.1:91083-109456 GCA_004025045.1 Sigmodon hispidus
ACTCATCCACCCACCCATCCATCCACCCATCCATCCACCCACCCACCCATCCATCCATCCATCCATCCATCCACCCATCCATCCATCCATCCATCCACCCATCCATCCATCCACACATCCACCCACCCACCCATCCGTCCACCCACCCACCCATCTATCCACCCATCCATCATCTACTTGGCCAATATTTATTGAATATCTCCAGTAAATAAGAATTATATTAACTAGTAGGAGTTTGTTTAATGTAAGCCTCAAGTCTAAGCTACAGAGAAAATAAACATTGCAATAGGAAGAGGGGTATGGAAGCCCAGCAAGGTCTGATAGTAACGCAAATACTCCCGACTTCCTGGAAGTGAAGTCCATATGAGGACCTAAAGAATGGTGGACAGAAAAAGAGAATAAGAGTTCACTAGATGAGGGAAAAATGGCTGTGCAGTTGTTCTGCCTAGGAGTCAGTTTAGAAAGGCTGAGTTACTTGGAGAAATGAGACAGACAGGAGGCAATACAGCTGAGTCTGACTGTGAGGATAGACAGTGTTTATGGTCCTGAGGCTCAGAACCTGTTACTGGGTAGGAGGTAAAGATTTGGGCATCACTGAGTACCACACTTACTCACTGGGCAGATCTTTGGGGATCCTCAAAGCTACTTAGAATAAACAACAGCTGTAGTAGCACGAATGAGACTCAAAGCCAAATTTTGGGGGAAGGCTGAAATATCAGAGAAAGGAAGCACCACAGTCAATGCTCACCAAACTGTATTGCAACTTTCTCAGCCTCGCTCCTGGTCTCTTCTGCCTGTCTGCCTGTCACTTCTGTTCTGCTTGGTTTCTAGAGCCCTTATATACCCTATCCCATCCAGATTAGGATTAAAGGCGTGTAGCCTTGAACTCACAGAAACAGAAGAAGTTCTGTCTCTAGAGTTATGGGATAAAGGATGTTGGTTACCTCTCCTAGCTCTCCCTGTGCTGGGATTAAAGGTGTGTGTGATTAACTCAGCTGTTTATCCTTGTATTCAAGGATTTCCTGAGCTGTCTGCCTATGATTTGACTGGGTGGTCTCTCTGATATCCCAGGATTTATTAAATATTTAGCATATATCCACAAACAGCAGAGTAGACAATAAAGTTGACAAAGGAACAGCGGGATTAAAAAATAAGGTCATCACGGACAGGGTAAAGGGGGCTGAAAAACAAGATAGTTGAGAGACTTGCCTACTCAGCAAGTTGAGGGAGACCATCCATCTTGGTGAGAGGAGAGGCTTCCTGGTGGTTCAAGTGTGGGTGAAGAGCTGAGGCAATAACATCAAAAACTTGCCGAAGCGCCTTTGGCCATGATAGCAAGATAGACATTGACCTGGAGAAGGATTGTACAGGAGCACATTTGAAAATGGAAGCAAAGATAGTGTATTCGAAAATGGTAAGCTGTAGGGCCAGAACATTCCATTGTGGGTGGGTTGGTTGGGTTTCCATGGAGGGCAGTGGAAAGTGTGGCCCATGTGGCAGCGACTGACCTCTAGACTAGACCATGACAGTAGATTCTTGCCTTGTCCACATTCTGGCTGTGACCTTCGGTGAGGGCTAAACGAACCTCTCTTGGCCTTGTTGCCTTGTCTGCAGCAATAGAACAAACCTATCTCACTGAACCATTTTAAAGGTCAAATGGAACACCTTGTCTAAAGCCAGTCCTGTACCTGTTGATTACCAATGCGCAGCATTCCTATATATATTTATACCGCAGAAGGATGGCTGTAGCACTTAGCGCTTAGTTGATCTGATGATACTGCAGATGTCCCCTTCTGCCTTCAGAGGGGACCACTTCTTCCCTAATGCCCTGATAGGGCCTATTTGTCTGCATGGCACGCGCAGCCCTGTTGATCTCTGTTCTCTGTACTGTATTCACCACGTGGAGAGCCTGTAGCATAGACCAGCAGCAAGGCACACCTACAGGAAACCCAGCTTGTCTGAGCTGGTGACTCAGGAAACCACAGCTGTGTGACTTCGGGAAAGCCCAGCCTCCCTTTCTCTGAAGGCAGAACTGTGGTTTGGGGACTGTCAACGGAGATACTAGGGCATTGAATTCAACATCTGAGATTCTTCAGTTTTGAATATCACTACAATATCTGATGTACTGGAAGAGAGTATCTGGAGGGAGGAAAGCAGATTCTCGCTCTCCAGGGCAGATACAATGCTTTGCTTTTTCCTCCTTCCTCTCGGCCTAGCTGTCCTCCAGTGGACTTTTTTCTATTGAATTCATTAAACTAAATTTGGCCTAAGGTGAATCTTTAAGCAGGGAACTGAGCCCTAACAACTAGAAAACTAGCCAAAAACCTCAAACTTTAAAAGCAGTCAACCAGCTGAACCCCATCCAGTTACAAAATGACTTTCGTCAATCACAGGTGGCTTACTCTTTCTTCAGAAATGGCCAGTGTCAGGCTGTAACTGGCCAGCTGATCTCCATTTCTGCATTCTGTTCCTTCTGTCCACAAATACAATGATACTCTCTTGTCCCTCAGGACCACTCTGAATCTTCTAAGAGTTAGTAGATACTATACTTGTAAAAACAAACTGCTCACAATTTTGACTTTATCATATTGAGTCAAGGTGCCGGTATGTAAGTGATAGTTTTGAACTTCTTGGCCACCAGACTGGGGAGTGATGCTCAGGGTCACCCAGAGTCTCTGCGTGGTCATCTAAAGACTTAAGCACAGACCCCTTGGCCTAGTGTTTCTTTGCAGTCTTCTTCCCACAGGACATGGGGTTTAGTAGTCCAGCTACTTTCTTCACTCACCATGACTGTGACCTACATTTTCACCCCAAAAAACTTGCATTGTTGCTTGTGGGGGAGGGGTCGGGTCCTTCCTAGATGCCGGAGGCTTAGCATGATAGTAATACATCTCTGCCCTGACAGGGCTTATCAAAGTGAGGGTAGACAGATGATAAATTTATGGAACAAATAAGATAATGAAACATTTTCTCCATAGAATGTCTCTAAATTTGTAGAAAATTCAACTTCACAGACTTTCAATACATTTAAAAAAAAAATGTATGTGTATGTATATATATATATATATATAAAACTAAAAATCTCAACACAATTTTTAAACAAAATGACTTTCAAAAATAATCTTGAGTTATATTTATGTGCAATAATAGGAAGTCTGATTCAGGCAGGTTTCTGAAAAGAAAATTAGGCTTACTCTTGTGCTTCATGCAGTCTGGGTCAGGCTAGGGGAAGAGTACATTAAACCTGACCTTTTGGGACATTAAGAAGCAATGCTGTAAGTGCTTCACACTCTGACATAACCATTTATTATATCGTTCCACTTTAAGAAGTTGACTAGAAGGCTTGGGTTGATGTGAAGGACATTATAGCTTTCCCCAAGACTCCGAGGAATCGGGCCCTTGCCTATGAACACATTTATGCAGACAGATGATCTTCAGCATCTATGTCGGATGGTAAGGATGGCAGAGGGTGAGCAGAGTTATAAAACTCGAGAGTATGTTTATGTGCTGTCCCAACAATGCCTGGAGACTCTGGTTGCAGTTTCCCTGTTCCCATGAATGACAGATTTCCTTTGTGGGGGAGGTAGTATAGAAAATGGTTGGAGCCAAAGACATTTAGGAGGGCACTGTGGTTCTGTTTTGATGATCACTGCTACTTGCAAAATAACTTTTGAACAAGAAGTGTAAAATGATCCCCCATTAAGATTAAGTTCAGTCAAGGTTTTTGCCAGATGAGGTGGTCCAAGCCTATGAGGTTGTATTTTTTTTTTTTTTGAATGGTAACTATGGAATTGTAGGAAGTGTCCCACAAAGGATTTCCTTTGGTCATTGTTGTTTTTTCTCTCAGTTGAAAAAAAAATGTGTTTGGTACTGAACAAGAAACCCTCTCTTTGAGTTCGGCAGTGCAGAGTTTAAAAAGCCAGGGCAGGATCTAGGTCACAGGCTTGGTTTCCTCCTTGGGCTGGACCTCATGCTTCATCGCCTGTCTCTTTAAATATTGGGAACAGAGCTCTGCATTCCTTCCGGCTTTTTCATTCTTGGTTGTGAGTGAACAATGCTTCCCTCCGATCTGTACAAGGAACATTTTCCGCAGTGAAGCAACCACAGCTCCAACTTTATCTTTACAGGGTTCTCTGAGTCACCTCTTTTCAAAGCTCTCTCACTCCCCGTAAGGGGCTCGGTGAGGCCCTGTGAGTCCAGAGTCTGGCTGGATGGAGGAGGGAGGAGTCCTTAGAGATCATCAGGAGAAGAAACCATGGGAGGTGCTGATCTATGAAAATCATTACAGTTTGTGTAATGGCTCACAGGATTATGGAGGTCTGCACATCTAAATTCTACAAGACAGACTAGCATCAATGATGGACACCCACGCAGAGAGACATTGTAGGGCAGGAGGAGGACCTGGCAGCATGAGGGAGGACCATCTCTTTTACTCAGAATAAACCAGATCCTCCTGGGAAGTGGCATCCCAAACCTCAGTGACAGAAACATCTGGAGTCTCCTTTGACAAAGGAACTGAGTAGCTATGACCGAGCAAACTTCACATAAAATTAGCCAGCAGTGTGGGGTGCGAGATCCAGAATGTCATACGTGCTTGTTAGTATTCAGAGAATAGATACACACACACACACACACACACACACACACACACACACACATATCCTACACAGACAGACAGACACATGCACACGGACACAAATACACACAGGCATGCATACACACACATACTGACACAGACATAGTCATAGACACAGTCACACATTATAGACACATGGAAACAGACACACAGACACATACACACACACACACACACACACACACACACACACACACACACACACACACACGGAATCCTGTCCACAGAAGGAAAGGAAAGCAAGCTTTGGATGAGCACATTTTCTCCTTCCTTTGTGCCCTGGAAAAGCAATAGGGCAAGGACGTGGCATCTGGGCTTCAGTGACTCATTAGGAGAGACCCTGGCCACAGACCTTCCAAACATTAGCTGGCTTCAGACTTCCTGCATTCCTGTATTTGTGTAGGGACAGGAAGGGGCAATTAAATGCTGTGTACAGATGAGGAGTCCACACACACACAGCGGAGGCAGTGTGACAAGATGTCAAGGTGAAGTCCTAATTTGCTGTGTAATTGGAAAAGTTCCTTAACCCTCTGTGTTCGGGTCCTTTATCTGGAAAACAAGAAATAAGAAAACTTGTATGTCATAGGGAGTAATTATAAGAGTGCCTAATGCCTAAGTCCTGACAGTATTTAACATTATAGTGATTATTAACATCAACTTCAGTATAGTGCATATCAATTGTGCAATGCACATTATCACCTATGGTTATTAATTGACAAAAGACAACCTGAACTTAGGCAAATACATTAAAAACAGTAACAAAACTCTATCAAAGAACCATGCAGAGCCCATGCCAGATCTGCCTATAGGAGGATCTATTTTCAATATAGTGGTGGCACATACCTTTAATTCTGGTATTTTGGTTGAGGGTGAGGGGGCAGAAGCAGGCAGATTTCTGTGGATTTCAGACTAGCTTGGTCTACAAAGTGAGTAACAGGATAACCCAGGCTACACAAAGAAACCTTGTCTCAAAAAACCAACCAACTAAACAAACAAACAAATAAAATAATTATTTTCTATGGTATTTTATTAATGGAACTTTATTGGATAGAATCCAGGCCATATCTGCTTCTTAAATTTATTAAATTTAATTTATTAAATCAAGGCATTTGAACATATTACAGAAGAGGCTGTAATACGACCTTGTAGTCACTTTAACATAATGGGTTTGTGAAGATCAGCATCAATGGATGCCTTCCGCTTGGGAGAGGAGTGTAGGTGGTCTCTACCTTCACATGCTCACACAGGAGACATGGCCACTTGGGGCTCAGGTGCCTGTCAGCCTGTCGGAGTAAGAGCCATAGCCCAGTCATGGGAGCTGGACAGCCTGTGGGATTGGCTCCTTCTCACTGATAAATGACTTCCCAGATGCTGCCAGCTTCATGCTCAATTAATCTCAGTTGAATTGATCACCCAGTCATAAAGAAAACCATTAGCAGTAAAGCAAAACTTCCCAAAGAGCTTTTATGAAAAAAAGGAGAGGAAATGAATTGTTTTTTTAAAGAAATTAAAATGATGACCTGTGTTTGAAGTGAACCAAGCAGCAGCGGCCTTATGTCTGCTGGGTGGACTCAACGCTAAGGGGGAGTGGCCATTTATTTTTCACCTGTTTACCTCAGGAATCATTAAAGGAATGTAATTTTAAAGAGACAAGTGCTTAAAAAGCTTAGTGTATGCTAGATTGGACTTTAAGAACCTTTATGTGCATGATGTCAACTTTTTTAGCTAGCTGGCAGCACATTAAGATGGATAATATTCTGTGATTTCAACATTCCTTTTTTAATATCATTGGTGTGTGAGAGTATATGACATGTGTTTGTTTACACTCACCATGGCACATAATGGAAGTCAGAGGATGACTCTGAGTTTGCTTCTCTCTTCCCAGCATTACGTGGGTTTGGGGAATCAAACGCTGGTTGTTACCCATGGAGCCATTTCACGAGTCCACTGTTACTTTATGGGTAAAGGGATGGAAAACAAGTAGCTGGACCAGTATTTCGAGTGGCTGAGCTGAGCCCAAAGCCTTTGCCTTCGCTCTTTACACTATCTGCTGCCTGACTTTCCAAGCCTCAGTCCTGAGTTTACCTCTGGTTTAGGTGTTCTTTGCTTAATTTCCAAACTCAAACTTTTATATTGAAAACACTGTGTGTATATTCTTCTAAAAGATAACTTTGATAAGCTCATTTACTTTAAAGTACAAAAAAGTATTAGTGGGCAATACTGAAGGAATAACCCAGGAGAAATAATTTTTATTTCTCCACCTACAAAAATGCTTTTCTGTTCTTGATTTTGTTCTTGCACAGCATCCTTTCCTTTCAAGCAACAAAAAACCCATGTAAGACACAATCTTTTGTATACTTTTTAACCTAGCAGTGAAGTTTAAATGTCTTTCCATTAACATGGATTCATTTCCGTAATACTATATTTCAGTTCTTAAGTATTTCACCATGTGAATTTGCTACAATTTACTCAACCACTTCTTTCTTTTGAGCAATTGTTTTTTAACTTAGAAATGAGAATAGAGGGGGCTGGAGAGATGGCTCAGCGGTTAAGAGCACCATCTGCTCTTCCAGAGGACCCAGGTTCGATTCCCAGCACCCACATGGCAGCTAACAACTGTCTGTAGTTCCAGTTCCAGGCAAACACCAAGGCAAATAAATAAATAAAATAAAGTTAAAAAAAAAAGAAATGAGAATAGATGTAACAAATTGATAACTATGTGGGATACCACCCATGTTCCCAATGTATACTTGTTTTAAAATATCACATTGCACATTAAAAATATACCCAATTTTTATTGGACAAAAATAGAAATAACTAGGGCTGCTATAAACACCTCATTGCTTAACTCATTTGCATATTAAAATATTTTAATTAATTAAACTATTAGTATTAGTTTTTAGTTATTACCAATTTCTATTATTCAAAGAGCTTATTTAAAAAGCATTACCATAAAGGAGATGGAATGCTCTTATACATTCTCATCAGACTTCTTATCTGTAAGTTCTACTCAAGATTCCAGGGTTCAAAGGATCTAGTACTTAACGGCATGTGTTTCTGGGTCCATGTGTACTTAAGGTTCAGGATGACACTGCACTTCCGGACAAGTTTTCTGTCCATGGGGCATTAGCATTCATTGACCTTTTTGTACAGTCTTTCCTCAGTATTCTACACAGCTTTTCTGACTTCTGGAACTTCCCCTCTACATCTGTTTGCCCATTGTTTGAGATTTAGCTACCTGAGATTTCATAGATACCTGAAAACCTTTAGTCCTTAAGGATCAGCAATAAGAAAAAGACAGCTGAGCTCCAGGTAGTAAAGTCCTTGGACACCTTGCCTCCTTTCGTGATGTGATGTACACCCTTGTCCCTGTCTTTGGTTATAAGTGGACAGGAAAATCTCCTGTCCATGACAAAGGATGTTTGTTACTTCCAAACCTCTTTCCTGAGAGATTTGGTGGAAGTCCCCTGTGGGTGGCAGCTAATCTTCTTTGTATTCACAGAGGAGACCTGTAGTGTTGACTTATGTGTGGGGTGATGCTGAGGCAGCAGAACTTCTGATTCAAGGTGAGCTAGGACTAAAGCGTGAATTTGAGACTATCCTGAATCTCCCACTGGGAACCTCTTTCAGAGAGAAAGATCCCTTTCCTACCTGGGGGTTCAGTAGCCCTGGTGACTTACATGCTTTCAGTGCTTTGCTGAGACTCATTTATTCTTCTAAAAGTGCTTTTGATCAGGGAAGAGAAAGTGGGATGATTTTAACAGCCAGATCAGTATACAGCAAGACACCTGTCCTCACATGGAAAAGGGACCTGCAAAGTTTGAACTTGACTAATGTGGTGTCATGAAACCCAACCCCAAGGATGCTGGACTCTTGGGGGTAGGGTTGCTTATCATAACTTTACATAATTTAATTCCAAAATGTCATCTTTCTTTTTATTTCCCTTGCTAGGTCACATAGACCACAGCATAGAGAATCTATGGATAGCATCAAGATACTCCACTGGTTTTATCTGAAAGGCTAAACTATTATGTGAAAGCAAGTAAATGAGAAGAGATCATCTCCAGGTATAGGCAATCCCAAATAGGGTTACTAAAATGAAAAGCAGTGTCCACAGTATGTCTAGTGATGACTTAGAATCCAGGATCCACAATATTCTATGAGGATAGAAAGCCCAAGACACTGACCACAGTTAAAATCCAAGGCTATTCAATGCCATGCACATTGAATAGATTCTGACATTTCTAAAATTTGTGCTAATTATACCTTGATTCTTCATTTTAGAAATTAAAGAAGCTTGTTTTTTTTTTAAATAATAAGAATATTACATAAGTTTGAGTGAAATAAAAGTGAAAATTCTGAATCTAAGAAAATGAGTCTATGCATATGGCAATTGTAGGTAATTTGCCTTGATTGAGACTTCATTTGATGTAGGCTTCATGGAAGGTCAGACAAAAAGTAACTAAGATGTTATGTCATGCTTCTCACTGGAGAGGCAGAGCTGACTGGCCCCAGGGAGGATTTACCTTTGAGTCTGAGGTCCATCTGTACCCTTCATGATGAAGGATGACCCAAGGCCAATTACTAGCCCTTTGTATCAGAGTTCAGAAACCTTTTTGTCAAATTTGGTCCACAGGGTTGCTCTTAGGATTAAATGGGAAGCCTGACAGAGTGTGTAGTGTAATAGTTGAGCTCTTCTTTTGTTGGGGACATGGCTCAGTAAAGCATGTTGTGTTTATAGTAGGCTGTTCTGTGTTCACCTTGGGACTTGCCCTAGCCACACTTTGTCAATGACTCGGCAGCTCTCAGTGTGATGGTGTCTTTCTCCAAACTACTCATATGCTAAGGGCCACATGGTTTGCTTTGGCTGTGACAGATGTGTGGACAGAAGCCTGAGCCTTGAGGCTCAGTTACTACCTACACCATTGTGTCATTATGACAATGTGGACCCTTGCCCTCCAGCCCAAGGAAAATAGCAGATACTCAAACGAATTGTATCCACTCTGGAGTTCAGAGTCTAGATAAGCCTTATCAGTTTAGAACTCAGTGTAGGAAATGTGTGAAAAAAAGAGCAGTCCAGAGATATCACATTTTGAAGGTGCTTTGTTACATACCATGACTATGACAATAAGCAGATACAGTGGACTTTCATAATCAGCCATGAAAAGATTCATGTAATAAATGAGAATCAAAGTTTAAAAAAGTATGAAGATGTTCATGTATAATCTTAGTATTCAGAGGCTAAGGCAGGAAGATTCTGTGATTTTTGAGGCCAGCCTGTGCTATATAATGAATACTGGGTGAGCAAGGGATACATAGCAAGACCCTGTCTCAAAGGGAAAAAAGTATAGTAAGAATAATATAAATTCTGTTTTATTGAATAATACAAATGGCTAGTCTGATTCTGTTGAAATGAAGATGTGCAAGCATATCACACATCTGAACATTGAAAACATAGTATTCACATCTTTCAAAGTATGTATCTAAGAAGTATACCCATTAAGAAAAGTGGTATGCTTGTGTGCATACCAAAGGCTGTGTTGGTCTTATAATTAGTGACCTTATATTAGAAGAGTATGGCATGTCACTTGGTACAAATACAAAGATGTCCCAAGTCACAGAATTACATTCAACCTGAGCCTTGGCCTGAGGTTCAGTGGATGGTACAGGCAGTTAACAGAAGGGACACCGGCAGGGCAGGCCAAATTCACACCAAGACTTCTAGATTGAGTAACAGCACATCATCCACAATGAAGACCTGTGAAAGCTAAAGGAGGCTGTTATATATTCGGGAACACAGGCACAAGCCGCCTCTTCCAGACAAAGCAAGTGTATATATGGGCACAGTTCTTGTGGAACTATCCAAAGGTGGAGAGCCATTGTTTGTAAATTTGCATAACTTGACTTCACTGAGAACCTCCTCCACCCCAAGTCTCACAGCGCAAATGCAAATCTCAAAGTCGGTCAACCTGTGGCAATCTCTGCTGTGTGTGTTTGAGGATTTTATAATAATTATTTTTTCAGAAAAGTAGCATTTCAAAGCTGTCGAATATAAATCTCTCAAGCTTAATAGACTGTGTCCAATCACCTATTCAATAAGCAGAAAGATACTTACGGTTTCTCTCTCAGTCAGTTCCTGGGAGCTTTAACTAAAACCATGCACACACAATGCAAGGGTAGTCTGGGGCCAGAGCAAACCCCTGCACAATTTGTTGTTATCACTTAAAATATCTCTGTAGTTATTGCCTAACAGTAAATATTGATAAGACGGAGCTCTTATTTCTAGAATTCTGGCAACGGGAAAGGGGCACACAGAAATAAGTAAGGTAGAGCGAGATAAATGGTAATAAAAGCTTTTTTGAAAATAGAAAATATTTACAATAGAATTTACCAAAAAAAAAAAAATTGCACATTGTAAGTTTGTGCATACCATGGTTCCACTCAGGACTAGTTGTACCCAAAGGTGCATGGAGCAGGGGTGGGTGGTGGGTGGGTGGTGGTGGTGGTGTGTTGGGGGTGGTGTGGAGCACGGTGATATAAGACTGAATCTTTGATTACTTTAAGTGATGGCAGGAAGCACGAGTCTTACCTCCAAGGAAGAAATTCCTGTGCTTTGATTTCTGTTCTCATATTATGGTAAAATAATTTTTTTTTCTGCCTTGAAAGAAATCTAGTACATAGATAATTGTATTTTGTGACAGTAACAATGAGAGTTATTATAATTATTTTTACAATAGTATATCACAGTAGTTAAGGGCCTGGCTTTTAGAGCTCAGAGCCTCAAGTCGACTTCTGGTTTTACTCTCTTCACTGGGAATGTGACTTCAGGGAGGGATCTTCACCTCCTTGGGTCTTAGTTTACTCATCTCTCAGGAAGCTGTTAGCTAGACTTCCTTCAAGGACTGCACCCGAGAGGTAAAGAATTGACTCAGTGTAAATTGCCCTCGGCAGAGCTATGCAGAGTGAGCACAGTAGAGCTATGCAGAGTGAGGACCGCAGAAGCTGGCTAACTGGGTAGTATTGACCACCTCAACACTCACCAGGTATTACACCAAGATGTTTTGAGCACAAGAAGGAAAACATCTTTTGCAATGGGCCTTTGACCAATAGATAATGGCCAAATCTTAGCTCATCCCAGAAAAATTAATAAAAATTCATTTTCTTGCCCACTGGGCTTCAGCCCATCTTTATTTTCATCACTGTTGTATGTATGGCTCCAGCTGGCATTAGCCAGCTCAGGTTAAATTCACACTGGAGTCTTGCCTGTCTTGTTACAATAAGTCTCCGTTTGTTTTCTGCTGCCCAGCTTTTAGACACTTGAGGGGCGGGGCGGGGCCGGGACCAGGGTGGGTTGGGGTGTGGGCAATCTATAGCCTCTATAGTGAAGGAAGAGCCAATGATTTTTTAGCAAATGCAAGCTTCAAATTTTTGAAAAGTAGTCAAGGCAACTGTTATTTTAACGTGCATCAGAACTGTCACACCCAGGGATCTCCAGCAAGCCAGTGAGAAAATAGTGTAATGGCCATCGAGTTGTGTGACTTCCAAATCAGAGATTTAGAAAGTCAACCAAAAACAAATGCTGTGATTTTTGAGCTGCCAGATTGACATCTGATTTGATCCTGGGACATACTAAAGGCATTTTATGGGGCCAGATATTTCCCCCACTTGGTAACAGTCTCCTCATGTCCTTGTTTGCCTTTTGTGTGACCGTCTTGTGCCCACTAATTTTAGCTTATTGAGTCTAGCGATTGAGACTTTTTGGTCTGGAAACGTCTGGCCTTGTGGTCTGTCTGGAGCTTAGGAACAAAGCTGTTGAGAGTCTGTTTTTGATGAGTGACTAATTAGGGACCCAGAGTTCGCTTATCTTTTGTCTCCTTGGGGTGGTTCCTTCTCAGATGCCTTTCTCCAGTGTTTTTTGTTTTTTGTTTTTTTGTTTTTTTGATTGTAGCTCCTTCCCTTCAAACATCCACAGACACTCAGGTTGGCTGTTCCTCAGATGGCTCTAGAGCATTTCATAGTGTTGAGCGCTTAATACTACAACTGTGACTCTCAAGTCTCTTCTTTACGTGATGCAACAGAGGTGTGTGTGTTTGTGTCCGTCTTCCACTGTCATGAGCCATTCTATTTTCTTGTGATGAAATGTCTTTTAAATGAAGTTATTTGTGGGGGTGTGTATATGTGTTGCATTTCTCAATTAGCCAAGCTTGAAATGGTTTTTTCTTTGCCTTTCAAACATGGTTTTTAGGTGAGTGAATTAAAGCGCTGGGCTGTCTGGTGTGAGGACAGTGTTGGGCATGGTGCTTAGGCACGTAGGGTTCTTAATTACTGCTGGTGTTTCATAGGTCCCGCCTTCTCATCTCTAAAGGCAGTCAGGGTGGGGGGTGGCAAGCTGACAGGATGTTCATTCTTGCCTGTGAGCTTACTGTCAAGAGGCAAGATACAACATGACTGCACTGTAAAATAGGCAGAGTAACAACATGTACTACATAAAACTGTCATGGAGATGAAAAGCTAAACTAGATATAAAGCACTTACAACCACGTGTGACACGTCAAACAACTCAATACATACATCATTGTCAACATTACCGGTGTGGCAGGTACTGTGGCCAAGTGATTTCTATGCAACTAGCTCAGCTCATCACTGGACAAAAAAATGTTTTACTTACTTTTGTGTTTAAGAAGGATAACTTTGGGGAAAGTTACTGTTTTACTACTTAAGTTTCCTTTTAAAAGCACTTTTTGAAATTAACATTTCACCCACCATAATGGATGGAAATCCTTAATTCCTCTGTCTCAATTCATTGTTTGCTTCAACTCAGTTGCCCTCATCAGGTCAAACATATTTAGAAGAAGGCATCTCTCTGGCATCTTTCTACCCTTTCTTATCTGTATCTTGCTTTGGGCTCATGCAGGCTTTTTGATATAATTTCTCTTTTTCCATCCACTCCACTCTATGTACCACTTTCAAAGTAGCTTTCTGTGCAGTTTCAAGTAAAGTGCCGGCTCTCTGGCTTGGTGCTTACTCTTTTCTTTCTGGTCTTAACCGTTTGGATCCTTCTCTTTCTTGGTCTCCTTTGTATGTTATATCTTCTCACCTGCTCCAACTTTTTGTTTTTGCATTAATATTCACTCTTTCTCTCTCTCTCTCTCTCTCTTTCTCTCTCCAAAGCTCTTTTACTAATTCACATGACATTCTTTCAGCAAAACATGAGAATATTTTATATACAAGGGGATGCTTGGACAAGTCCTTTACCCAGTGAGAAGATGCTTGGACAAGTCCTTTACCCAGTGAGAAGATGCTTGGACAAGTCCTTTACCCAGTGAGAAGATGCTTGGACAAGTCCTTTACCCAGTGAGAAGATGCTTGGACAAGTCCTTTACCCAGTGAGAAGATGCTTGGACAAGTCCTTTACCCAGTGAGAAGATGCTTGGACAAGTCCTTTATCCAGTGAGAAGCCCTCCTGCTTTCCCACACCCCACCCCAGCATTTGTACACCCACCTATGAGCCTTTACGGTGTGTGCCTTGTTATTTTGTGTGTCTCTGACATAGGTAGCATCAATTGTACTTATCACTCTGTAGCTTGCTTCTCTCCCCACAACATTCTGTCCTAATGAGCTGCCCATCAGCATGCATCCTAAACACCACCCCTAAGTCTCCAAACTTTACAAGATCTCATTTATGATGTGTCTTCCGCCACTTGTCACTGTCACCCAATCCAGAAATAACTGCAGTTGTAGACAGCCCTGTAAAGTTAAGGCTTCGGTTTTATTGTCGTTAAAATGGAAGCAGGTATTTTCTGCTCTTTTTATAGAACTTTGTAGATCAAATAAAGTAATGTGTGTGAGAGAACTTACCTGTCTGCTTATGTAAGCAGGAACTGTACTGCAGAAATGGAAGATGTTACTATTGAGTTGTGTGGCTTCTTAGAAGTTTAAATGACATAGATTTTAAAATTAATGAACAAATTAATAATTAGACAAAACACTTGAGGTATGGCTTTATTTTTTCCCAAAGCTGCTGCATCCATTATTCATGTTTTATCCTCATAATAACAAAATTGTCCTCTTAATGAAGTAGCATAGACATAATTTACACTTCATTTTAAATGGGAAGTAAATGGAATCCAAACATTTGTTAGAACACACATGTATAATATAACATTCCTTCCTATTATGAAAACTTTCAGATATCCATAAAATTGAAAGAATCTACTAAGATACTTGTAAACATGTATAGATCTGACATTCATGTTTTGCTGTGTTTTTTTTTTAAATCATAAATCTGTCTGTTGATCTATCTTTTCACTCATCCATTCATATATGTAATTTTGGCGAATATATTTCCATGTAACCTGCAAATATTGGTAAAGTTTCTGGTCTGGAGAGATGGTTCAGGTATTTAAGGCTAAACTGACAACCAAAAAACCAAATTGAATTTCCTCCAACTGGCCTCAAACCATACGTATCAACTAACCAGACTTCAGTGTCTGCCTATAGTAGATTTTTCCTTGATGAAAATGGGTTTCAATTTAGTGTCATATTATAGTCTTTTTACGTGCTTTTCTTTTACTGAAGTGGTAAAACTCTCTTTTCAAACCAACTCTCATGTTAAATAGCTCATATAAAATAGCCTGAAACAGCATCCTTGGATGACAGGGATATGGGAACCTGCAGCTTTTGCTCCCTTAAGTGGTCTCCAATAACCCTTTCTTGATAGTTACAGTGCCATGAACTATCCAAATTGGGTCAAATTGGGTCAACTTCAGGAACCTTGGTGTGGTCTATGAAGCAGGGTTTTATATGGCGCTCCTTCCTAGCTATTTGCTTCTCTTTTCTTGTAGTGCCAAAGCACTGAGCCATTTGCAGACCTTTTTCTTCCAGCCCTGCAACAGAAAGCTTTCTTTTGTTTTAATGAGTTCAGTACAAGAAGCTACATCTGAGATCATGATATGAATGCCTGAAGTAAAAACCACAATTGGATGGGCTGTCTGTGAAATGGAAGAAAACTGGAAAAACAGGAATCTGACTTTCAACAGAGTGCAAAGTACCAGAGCCTGGGTTAGCGTATCAGCATGCACACATAGCTAACTTGCCCATCTTCCAAGACTAAAATAAAAGTATCCTCAAGAATTTTCTGTGTCCTTTTAGGAATAATCTGCTTGGTGCCTCCTGGGGACATGATGCTTTTGTGTGTGGGAGAGGACAGAGCCTTCTCTTTCTAGGGTGAGAGGATTCTATCTTGTGGACCATACCAAGCAGCTGACTGTGCAGACTGGGTGCTCCTGGGCGGGAGCTAAGTCTGGAACCAGGTTGTGTCAGAATCATATGGGCCAAGTGACTGTGCTGGAAGATAAGTAGGAAGACAATTAGTTATCGATGCCTGAGAAGAATGAGTCTGAAAAGTAAGGGAGAAAGCAGGGCTGGGCTGGGGGTTAGGTTAGGAGGCAGAGTAGGATGGGCCCGAGCCTGGAGTATGAGTCCCGGGGGCTCAGAGGCTATCCTGACTACATAAGAAACTCTACTGTGTCTAGTTCAGCTTTGTGCCTTAACCCAAAGAAGTAAATGGTGGGTTACAGATTCATTCAGCAAATGTTTCTTAAAGAAAAAGGGAGGAATAGAGAGAAATAAGGAGAGAGAGAGAGACAGAGAGAGACACATGCAGAGGATAGATGGATGAGTTTTACCTGATTTGTAGAGGGTCCGGGCATGGGTCTATTGTCATTGTTGTGAGGTTGTCGTAGAGAACGCGAATATAACTTCTTCATCAATGAGTATTATTTTAAACATATTTTGACCACAGTTCACACTCTGAAAAGGGAGAGGGAGGGGCATTACATGAGGATCCAACAAACCTGTGCCCACCCACCCACACTCATGTGTCAAGAGTCCTTTAAAATGCATTGTGTTCTAACAATTCTCATTTCAGTCTTTGCCCCTCTTCCTAAGATACTGGCTTCTAGTCCACAGGCCTCAAAACTTCTAGGTCCACTCTCTTCAATCCTTTCTAGGACAGTATTTTTTTGACATGATCTCTTTCCTTTCCAGAATTCTCAATCTAGTATGTTTTCCTCCTTCCTCTCTGTCTCTGAAATGAGAGTTAATCATTTTTGAGGATCATCAAACTCATCCCGACTCATGGGAAGCAAACACAAATCCTGCCTTTGCTGTGACAGCACCACACGATGCCCCTGTTCACAGCAGTGGCCTCAAAAGTGTCACTGGTACCCACTTCCGCTCAGCTTTTCCTTTCTGACCCCCTGCATCTTCCTTTACCTTCAAGGTGACAACCTTCTACCCAGAGGAAAGGTTCCTTCACTGTCATGTGACTACAACATCCAAAACCATTTCTTCCTCCTTCCCGTCTTGCTCATCTCTATCCCTTCCACTTTTTGACTGGACATTTTTGATCTGTACTTCCTTAATAAGGACCTTTTTCTTCATTGATTTTATGCATGGATGCATCTAGTCAGTCTTAAATTTAGCTTAAATAATGTTTTAATGAGTAAAATACAAATTCAGATGCTTAAGTGAAAGAAAAGAAAAGAAAAGAAAAAGAAAAACATATAACTCATGTGCTCAAACACCTTGAGGAATAGCAAAAGGTTTGGATTTGTACAGTGGGTGTCTAGGCTTTGAAGTAACAAGGTTAGTGTATTGTGACAAGTGGGCAATAGGTCAAGCTTTGGAGCTTTGTAGACCTGGATTTAAATTTTGGCTTTGTCTGTTCCTAGTGATCTGTTTTGATGGGTGTAACTTTTCCGAATGTCAGTTCCTCTTTAGTGAAATGATTGTTTTAATATTTGTGGTAAGTGATAGTTTATCTTGACTGTAAACTTGGTTATTTTGAGAAGTGTCTGGGCGATGATAATGCACACTTCTATGTGGGATGATACTCTTGTAAACTGTAAAGATTTGTCACTGGTATTGATTTTTTTTTCCCGATGTTAGATTTTATTTTATTTTATTTTCTTCTTTATTTATTTTGTATTTATCCAAAAAAACAGTAAAATGAATTTAAAATGCTGAAAAGTTAACAATAACTATAAAGAGGATAAGAATCATAAGCATGACTTATCAAGGGTGGAAATGCAAATAAGATTGCTACACATATATTTACTTTGTGTTCAGCTTTCCCTCTGAATTTTTTTTCCCATCCCTTGTATATCCTTATTCAAGGTCCCTTCCCCCTCCCACCACATCTGGTCATTTTTCTTCTCCGCAACTCCCATCCCCTCCCTGGGCAGGGAGCAGACAGTCCTATGGTCCCACTGACCCAGTAATGTTTGGATCAGTCTCCACTCCTGGCCAAATCCAGTTTTGTCCATCCTTCCACAAGAGTGAGTCAGGTGTTCCTATAGTTGGAGTGGGATCCAAAGGGTCAGTCCAGGGTGTCACTGATCCCAAACTGTTCAGTGGTTGTGGTTTGCAGCTTGGGCATGCTTGGCTTTTTTTCTTGTTTGTTTGTTTAGAGACCACTAATGAGTGAGTACATCCCCTGCTTATCTTTCTGAGATTGTGATACCTCGCTCAGGAGAATATTCTCCAAATCCATCCATTTGCCTGCAAATTTTAGGATATCATTTTTTCTTACTGCTGAGTAGTATTCCATTGTGTAGATGTACCACAGTTTGTTAATCCATTCTTCAGTTGAGGGACATCTAGGTTGTTTCCAGGTTCTTGCTATTACAAATAATGCTGCTATGAACATAGTTGAGCTAATACCTTTGGAGTGTG
>PVIH01006584.1:0-109334 GCA_004025045.1 Sigmodon hispidus
AGTTCTAGTAAATGTATGTCTATTTTCGTAACTCATGCCTGTTTTTTGAATTGAGACTTCCTCATTCCTTAATATTTAGCCTTTCTTATTGTCTTTTCTTCATGTTGTATTTAACCTCCCCTCACACCTTTGCATATATACATATATATATGCATGGCTAGATTCTGTATATGACAATAAACAGATGGTTTATCTCTGACATTGTGCCTCAATTAATATTATACATTCAAAGTCTGTCTATTTTCCTACATTTTTTTTGTTTGAGTCAGTCTTACCTGAATAGCCATGGCTGGTCTGGAAGTCCATTGTGTAGACCAGACTGGCCTTGAACTCACAGAGATCTAACTGCCTCAGCATATACTATCATGCCTGACTTCCTGCACAATTTTAAACATCCTTTTTGTTTAGAGCTGAGTAGTAATCATACATATATATGTACACACATGTGTGTATACAAGTACATTACCTATATGTATACATGTGCATATATATGTACACACACACACACACACACACACACACACACATAATACATAGATCCTTCTGCCTCACCTCCCGAGTGCTAGTATAACAGGAGTGTCCAGCAGGCCCAGCTGAGGTGTAGTTCTTGGTATTTTTTTCTATATGCTCTAACTAACTAAACTCTATATGCAACTAATTAAAACTCCTAGGGATTTACACTGTTACAGTTTAAAGTATCCCAGCCCCCTTCCATGTGATGCAGATGGCACTTTCCACAGTGAATTTAGAATTGTATTAAAAACAGTAAACCCTTGATTTCTGTGCTGCAAGGCTTCTCATGAGTCTTCCCGGTATCAATTAGCTTTTCTCTTTGCTGTGACAGAAACCCTCACCCAACCACAAGGAAGGAGAGGTTGACTTTGACGTTAGGTTATAGAGAGTATAGTCCATCCTGGTGGAAAAGGTGTGACCACTGGGATGGCTCATCCACATGGTGGCAGCTTGCAGCCTGTCAGGTTCTAACAGCAGTAGGATTTTGAGCTGGATCCAGAAGCATTTATCACCTTTAAGGCTTCCAGCCAGTGACCCTGGCCTCTACCTAGGCATGACCTCCTGACTCTTTTTTTTTTTTTAAAGGTAAATGCCTGTTCATATTTTTTTTTAAACTTTATTTATTTGCTTTGGTGTTTGCCTGGAACTGGAACTACAGACAGTTGTTAGCTGCCATGTGGGTGCTGGGAATCGAACCCGGGTCCTCTGGAAGAGCAGACGGTGCTCTTAACCACTGAGCCATCTCTCTAGCCCCGACCTCCTGACTCTTAAAAGGTTCCACAACCATATCAGACATTGCCACCACAGGGGATCAACTGTTCAAACACATGAATCCATGGGAGACAATTCCTATTTAGAGTAGAACACACACAAATAAGAGGTTTAACCCCCTAAAATGGCTATAGGATACACTCATCTGCTGTTGTCTATGGGGAATTGGGTTCAGGATCCCCACGGACACCAAAACCCACAGATGCTCAAGCCCCTTATTATGATGTAGTATTTTTTTATAGCATCTGTACATGTCTGATATATATATATTTTTTAAAACTTTATTTATTTATTTATTTATTTGCCTTGGTGTTTGCCTGGAACTGGAACTACAGACAGTTGTTAGCTGCCATGTGGGTGCTGGGAATTGAACCCGGGTCCTCTGGAAGAGCAGACGGTGCTCTTAACTGCTGAGCCATCTCTCCAGCTCTGTCTGATATATTTTAAGTAGTCTTTAGCTTCACATGAAAATCTCTATTGTATCTAACTGATTATGGAATAATGGCAAGAAAAATGTACACATCGAATACAAAAGCTAAAGAAACATGTCCCAGCTGTAATTGTCGGAATTTGCAAATGTAAAATTCATGGACAAGAGAGTGGACTTACAAACTTTGTTGGTCACAGAATACTTTGTTGGAGAGCCTTCTTAGTTATTGGTGACTAAATTGAAAAGATTAAAAAAGCACACAAAATGTATTGACATAGGATGTCAAACAGTTATCTTTCTACATTTTCTGAGAACTAAGAACCTGGGAATGCTTTAGCATTCAGGTTCTAGACCAGAGTCTTTTTTCAGAAAGTCAGAGACGTGGCTGGGCCTAGAAGCAATGCTTCCATGCAAGCTACTGTCAAGGCTGTGGGCAGGAGCCGTGAGGTCCTCTTTATGTACAACTCTGACTAGGGTAGTCTAAGCATTCCCATGCCCTAGCAGCTGTCATCCACCAGAAGAGACTGACTGTCTAAAACAGATCAGGGGGAAAGATGCAGCCTTCAGCATTGCAGCCAGAGTCTCATCTCTACTAGTGAGAGTCACTAGATTTACCTCAAAGCAAAGAGAAAAATCAGGCTACATGTCACCCCACAAACTTTTTTAGTCTTTAATGTTAGAAAAGAATAAGTTAAAACAACAACATGTATATGGATCTTAAACACATTATCCAGATCATGCTGGGATTCAGAATTCTTAAAAATACACTTTTGAAATATTTGATTTAATTTTGAAAGAGCTCAGAGTGAGAAACAGGAAGGATTTAGTTTCAAATCAAACTCATTTACTCATTATATCAACTCAGACCTAGTACCATAAATTTTTGAGCCTGGATTTTTAAGTAAGGAGAGTAGACAATAATGCTCTCTATCTTTGCAGTATCTTTAGGTTATTGCAAAGATAAATGAACCAATGCACATAAAATGCTTTAGCAGGTATAATTCCCACACAGAAATTACTTCCTAAAATCATTGGCCAACATATGACTTGTCAAATAACTGAACACTAGGAATTTCATTTTTTATATTAAAAGAGTTCCTATCTTCCGGGAGAATTCCATATGCATAGATGTGCTTAAAAATGCTTTTGATGAGTCTTATAATAACTCTGTAGAAACTTTAAACTGACATTTGTCTTCTTATGCAACTGCTTCTTTTAGATATGTAGAACTTTGTCTCTGCAGGGTGCTTAGTTGCTAGATAAATGGGTAGTTCTTCAGGTTTTCTGTTTATTTTGTTGTTGTTGTGGTGGTGGTAGTTGTGGCGGGAATCAGTCAAATCCAAGATCTACACATGCTATGCAAATATTCTACCACTGAGCTAAAACTCATCTGTTGTTTTAAAGACCTTTATGTACTCCCATAATTTCTTTAGCCATAAGGAGGCCGTTGTTCTCCTGTGTCCCATAACAACATCAAGATAGTCTCAAGAGAGCATTTTAGAAAGTGTTTGAAGCAATGGCAGTCTTATCAGAATAAATATAGAGTCTCCCATGGGGAACACATGGCAGGATGAAGCAGGATGGGATGCATGAGCCATGTTTGGTTACGCTTGTCCAAAATCAGTCTTCTTACTCTATACTTGTATCTCTTTACAAAATGGAACACACCTGCCCTGCATAACTGCCAGTTGACTGCAGTTTTAAATACAGGAGCTTATACAATTTATAGACAGAATCATATTAATCTTCATGAACCTATGGTGTAAGTATCATCACCCTTAAAGAGAATGTGACAAAACATGGCTCACTTCTGAATCTCTATTTTTTTTTTTGTTTGTTTTTCAAGACAGGATTTTCTCTGCATAGCTCTGCATGTCTTGGAACTAGCTCTAGGCTGGCCTTGAACTCAGACATCCACTTGCCTCTGCCTTCCTTGTGCTGGGATTAAAGGCATGCACTGCCATTGCCTGGCTCTGAATCTATTTTTTTTTAAATGCCCTATTCTGTGCACCTATTACTTGAATATTAAATATGCTTCAGTCTTCCTACATATACACCTATATATTCATATTTTATGGATAAATTAGGACCACCATTCTAAGCCTACAAAAATCTCTTGTTCAGTACATTAATTAGGGCATCAAGTTTATACCCTATGTCAACTGTAATTGTTTATTGCTTAACTAAACCATCCTTAATTTATTATAGTCATTAGTGTCTGCTACTGAGACAGAATGCATTAAGATTTACAGCACTATGTGGTCAGCAGCTTCCTATTTCAGATCTGAGACCTGCCTCACTTGATCTCTTCACCTTCGTCTTAGCATTGAACTGCCCCTTCCTTAACACATGCTTACCCTGCTCTTCATTTCATGCCTCATCTTTCAAAGCAATAAAACCAAACTGTGGGTTTAAGTGATCTCTAAATTACTTCCTATATCTGAATCTTGGAGTTAATGATTCTCCAGTTTAATTCTCAGACAAGGCAATATTTTTTTACAGAAGTAAATATCTTAAGTTAGACAATTGGAAAACAATTAAAGTGACTGGCATATTTTTATTATCATCTGAAATCAGTCTAAGATTCAATGGCTTTATACCAATTAGTATATAGAATTGCTACAGCCAAAATTTACCTTAAAATTTCAGAGCATGCATGCAAGAAACTGAAAGTTCCCAGGCCACAGTTTTGGAGCAGGGGAGGGAGAGAAGGGTGAGGAAGGCATCAGGGGATCCTTGCTGTAAGGCTTAGCAATAGACATTTGGTGTAGTTAGTAGGCAGTGGCTTGCAAACTAGACATTCTTGAGGACGTAGACTATTACGTGACAGTTCTTAAACCTAGAGAGGCAGATTCAAGGTCTCTTGGTCTCAAAAGTTACTCAAATATGAAGCCTATTTGAAGAAATAGCTGTGCAAAATTAGCTACAAAAATGTCTCTTACTTCAGAAGAATTCAGCTAGGTAAATCACTGTTTATTTCTGGGTACTCGTAGCTTCTTCAACTACATTCAATACTGAGAAAGTGCCATGGAGACCTGGATGAAGTAAGTCTTAATCTTCACATTTGAAGTATCTTTCTCTTTTAATCTCTACAAAGACTTAACTCCCAGACCCTAACTCCATTAGTTTTGCTTTATATCCACCATTGTAAACATGTCTAGAATATTCCAGAGAGAGAGGGTTCAAGTGGAAGTTGGACGCTATGTTTTAAAAAATCCATTAAACATGAAATAGATCTACATGAACTATCATGAAAAGCTTCAGAATTAAACAAAATAGAACAAACAAGAAACAATCAAGGTCTGGGCATGTGCTTAACATGATTCCATTTATATATGAACTAAATAGGCTAATGCTGATGCTGACACTTTCTGGGAGTGTACATACATTGGATGTATATAAAACCCTTACTGGTGACCACCTTTGGAGGGCATGTGAAGTGTAGTGTGCCATTTGATTTGTGCGCAGCAAATACAGTATTCACACACTTCGTGTAGGCGTTCTTATGAATAGTTAAATGCACATCTCCCTCTAACCTCGGTTTCAAGCTTCCCATCCTCCCAACATCACTTGCTATCTTTCTAAATCAGATCTGTACTTTAACTCCTGCTATTTTGGACCTACCAAGAACTACATTCAAGCGTCCCATCATCTCAGTGTCCCTTCATATCCATCTCAATTCTATCTTTACCCAGCTTAGATTGCCCTGTTCCTCTTCTTCGCCATCCTGACTTCTTCCCAGGCTCCATTTGAGAATCTTGAACTCTGCTCTCCTGTTCTGTGCTTAGAGTGATGTAGCTGAATGCCGGAGAACTTTAGCAGTTTTCCAGATGCCCTCAAGTGCTCCAGAGAGGTGTGTGTATATGTGTGTGTGGTGGCGTTTGGGGCAGTGGGACCCTCCAAAGCCTATTCTCTCCCCAACATTTCTCAAGCCTCCATAACAATCCTCCTTGGCTAATGATTGAATTTACTACTTCACCAAAAATAAAATAAAAACAAATGGTGAGAACACCATGCCACTTTACAAATCACCACAGTTCCCATTCCCACGTCTGCTTAACCACCCATCCATGTCCCATCCTCTGCCCTCCCAATCCTGGATGAGCAGCCAGGCCCTGCATCTAGGATGGCTCTGAGCATCCATACTAACCCATTTTTTCCCATTTGACTGACAACCTGTGGGGCGGGGCAAAGGTTTCCAAGATACGTTTTGGGATCCCTGGGAAAGTAGAATAGATAAATGAAATATGCATATGAATAAAAATGTTTTAATATACAGTGTTACTATACATACTTCTATATATCACACTGATGAAATTTATTCACAGTATTTTTAATTTAAAGGGGGAAGAGGCAGAAGATGGCTCACAGATGGCCAATCAAAGTGCAGGCTTTATCACTGAGGTTTCTGCTCCCTTAGCTTCCCTTCTTGTCTTTCCTTTGGTCATCCCCACTCAGTAGAAATGACGGTACCCTTCCTCCTCTAACCTAACCCAGGTTTCACTTGCCTTTCCTTCCAACCACCCACTCCCCATCACTTTTCTGCCTTGGTTTTTAAACAGCAAAACTACTTAGGATATTTGCATATATTTACAGTCATCAGCTACTCTTTTCCTCTTTCCTAATTTCTCAGGCTTTCATGGTGTAGTGTCAGCTGCAGTTGCATTGAAACTGCTCAGTATCCAGTGACTTCTGTGATGTCATTCTTCTGGCCAGTGTTGGTCTTCATTCAGATAGTCTGGGATTACAGGTATGTGCCAGCACATCAAGCTCTCAATAATCAACTTTGATTGACAACTTGATTAGATTGAGAAAGGCCTAGATTAGCATAGTTTATGTGTGTGTGTGTGTTTTCACAAAGGGTTAACTGAGGGGGTAGTATACCTTTGTGTGGCTAGTATCATTCCATAGAGATGATAGAGGGAACCTTCTACCATAGGCATCCCCTCTACTCTTGGCCTGCTTGGTGTGAGTTGTTCTCTCAGCCATTTCCCACCATGGACCTGAGAGCCAGGACCAAGCTATCACCTTCTTAAGATGCTATGTTGGCTCTTTTGTCAGTGATGAAGGTAGATGCATAAACTCCTAACTGGTCCCACAAGTTCTTGTGCTTTGAGGGTACCACACTGTCATGATGCTTCATCTACCTCATTGTCTGCTCCTTATCACTCTTCTTTGCTGACACTCCTTTCTCCACAGTCTCAAGTCCTGTCTGCCTGTGCTTACTTAGTCCTGGGACCTCATCTTGTTCTAGTTTTAGACCCCTCTCCACTCCCTATATTTTGATATGATTTTCTCTAGCATTGTTTTTAAATTTTAATTGGCACATGCTATTTGTACATATTTATGGGGTTCTCTTTGACAATTCAGGACCTGGTATGTAATATATAGATCAAATCAGATTGAGATCATGGGTGGTGGTGGGAGCAAAGGGAGGTGGGAAGAGAACATGTGAGGGAAAGGGATGGTTGAGTTGGGGGAGCAACAGAGACAGAGAGCAATGAAATAGATATTTTCATAGAAGGAGTCATAGTGGGATTAGAGAGAAACCTGGTGCTAGAGAAATACTCCAGAAATCACGAAGATAACCCTGGCCAAGACTCCAAGCAATAGTGGAGAAGGCACATAAACTGGCCCTACGCTATAATCAAACTGATGACCACCCTAATTCTGATCATGGAACCTTCATCCTGCAATTGTTGGAAGCAGATGTAGAGGTCCATAGCTAAGCACTGGGTGGAGCTTCCAGTCCAGCTGAAGAGAGGGCGGAGGGGTTATATAAGCAAAGGGTCAATGATGAGGAAACTCACAACGACAGCTGACTGAAGTGATTGGGAGCTTACTGATTCTGTATTGACAGCTGAAGAACCTACATGGGACTGAACTAAGCCCTCTGAATGTGGATGATAGTCAAGTGATGTAGGCAGTCTGTGGGGCCTCTGGCAGTGGGACCAGAATTTATTCCTAGTGCATGAACTGGCTTTGTGGGCCCATTCCCTACAGAGGAACACCTTTCTCCGCCTTGATACTGGGAGAGGAGCTTGGTCCTACCTCAACTGGATTTGTCAGAGTACATTCACTTACTCAGGGAGTCCTTACTCTCTTTGAGAAATGGATGGGGGGATGGAGAGCTTGGGAATGACTTAGAAGACAGGAGGGAGGGGGAACAGTGGTGGGTATGCTTAAACAATTTTTAAATAAGAAATGAGAAAAATGATAACACACAATAAACAAAAACAAAACAAAAATTAATAATATCTTGAAAAAAGTTAAATCAGAGCAATTAGCATTTTTATTTATGTAAACCCTTACTATTTCTGCATGTTGGGATCCTGTGGTTGGTTTGCCTTATCCTAAAACATTTTTCTACCTGATGTCCTTGTCTTTCCTCCTCTCCATCTTTCTGTGTGGCCAGTTTGCAAATGCTGCATGCTGCTGCACTGTATTGCTCAATGAAGCATTTAAATGCTTCTCCTTAGGGTCTAAGACACTCTCCCCCATTTCTCCCTGCGCCTTTCACGGCCTGCTACATCCTAGCCTCATTCTGGGCCCCTCCGACCAACCTTTGATCTCATTTCTAGACTGGGATCTAACATCTAACCCTTTAGTATTATGCCCCATACTTTGATTGGTGAGGACCATATTAGACTGGCTGCTATGTATTTTGTTTGTTTGTTTGTTTGTTTTTTTCAAGACAGTGTTTATCTATGTAGCCCTCGTTGTCCTGGAACTCACTCTGTATACCAGGTTGGCCTTGAACTTACAGAGACCTGCCTCTGCCTCCCAAGTACTGGGATTAAAGGCATGGACCACCACTACTGGGCTGCTGTGTGCATTGATAGAAATTTTGCACTCCTTTACAATGCTTTAAATGAACCCTCAAATACATAACTCAAATTTAGACTTTTTCCCCAGAACACTAAACTCGTGTTTCCAGTTGCCTTTTTTGTATTTTCACTTGATACAGCAGGGCGTTTTAAACTTAAAATGTTGATTTTTTTCGCTTGCAAGCTACCTTCCCCAACTCAGATGGTGGCAACGCTCATCTTCTGGTTGCTCAGATCCCGAACCTTAGTGACTTCATTTGCCTTTGTTTAAACTCCTCTCATTCTTTCAGAGGCCACATCCAAGCTACCTCGGCAAATACTGTTTGCTCTGCTTTCAGGACTCATGGGTCACTTCTTCCCACACTGCTGCCATATGCGCTTCACCCCTCACCTTGATCACTGCTGTGTGTCCTGTCTCTCCGCATCCATCCTGTCCCTTTCCCTTCTTGTCTAACCCAGTACACAGGGTGATAGAGATAAAGCACAAGCCAGCCCAGCCATGTCCGCTCATAACTTCTCTACCTTGCTGGGAACAAAGGCCAAGCTCTGGCAGTGGCCTCCAGGTGCAAGGCGCCTGCCTGCCTCGCTTTGCACCCAGCACCTCTGACCCTGTCTCCGCTGCTCTCCCACTCCTGCGTTTCTCGGCCACCTGGTCTTCCAGCTCTTTCTGTGTTTATTAGGCACACACTATCCTCACAAGCTGTCTCTCTCGCCGCCGGATCTGTTTTTGCTTCATGAAGCCCACAGCTGGCTCCTTCCCTCCTCCAGGTCATTGGTTAAAGGTTACCCACTTAGGGAGCCTTCTTCAACAAACCATAAGCTCCTCCCGGTTGCCTTTCCCTGTGTTATTTTTGTCCACAGCACTTGTAACCACCTGACTCACTGCAGACCACTAATATGCTGAAGTTTTAGTCACCACTGGACTGTCGATCCTGCAACAAGTCCACCACTAGAAAAGAAGGCAACTGTCATCTACTAATATTTGTTCAAAAAATTAATACTATTCAATTTATTGTCTGTTAATTTATGTACTCCAGGGAAAGTCTGTAAAACCAGAGCAGCCCATTAATCAGCATCCCGATTAAGAACTTCAAGTAAAACCTGAGATTGGCGTATTCTTCAGCGGGATATGTTCCAAAATTTATGACAATGCACTTTACACACCTGTGGTTAAAGTTTAGAGCCATAGAGCCGAGGCAAGGGACACAGTGTTCCAAGGCAGTCACTCAAGAAGCCTTTTTTTTTTTTTTTTCGTTCTCTGGCCACACTACCGGAGAATTCTACAGGAGAGTTCCGCACAGAACTCTTGAGGACAAACGCCATTCTTCTTTATGGCATTGAAGAGAGGACAAGGACTAGGCAAGAGAGCAGGCCCTCCATTCTTCATTGCAGACTGGAAGGAAAAGAAAGTCAGGAGTGAGCTGGCGTCTTGGTGATGCTGTGAGGGACTCGCTGCTCCTTCGCCTCTTTCTCCTGTGCAGCTTCTACTGATGCACCTCCTGAAAGCCTCTAATTGGAGCAGTGTATCACGAAACTTCTTCTTTTGTCGTCTGTAATACTCTTGTAATACACTAATCTTTTACTCTGTCCACTTAAGAACAGTTTAATTTACCAAGTTAATCAGGGAAATAGAATCATAAAACTAAAGAGGCATTAATAATTCTAGTGGGTGTATTCTAGTGTTCTTGAACAGTAGGCACCGAAGAATTTCTCCCATACCCACACAGACACTCATATTATGAACCCCTGTGCACCTTTGTAACCCTATAACTGAACATTACTCATGTGTCAGCCTTTCCGGGAAACCTCCAGAGAACAGCATTCTCATTTGCAGAGAGAGCTACCCGTCTTGTCCTCCACACTGCAGAGGGATCAAGAATCACCTCCAGCCTGTTCCTTTTCCTCCAAAAGGGAGCTTAATTCAGTAACTTGCTCAGGATAATTATGACTTCATAGATCTCGATCTCTCTCTCTCTCTCTCTCTCTCTCTCTCTCTCTCTCTCTCTCTCTCTCTCTCTCTCTCAAATCAGGGTCTTTCTACACAGTCTTGGCTGTCCTGAAACTCACTATGGAGACAGGCCGGCCTACACAGAGATATACCTGCCTTTGTTTCTACCTCCTAAGTGCTGTAATTTAAGGCATAATCAAATACATTGGGCCTTGACTTCACAGGTTTTACAAGTAAGTAAAGAAGTTAATTTTATCTACAATTTTTATGTAATTATTTAGCTAAAATGCCAACAGAAACTTAGTTTTAAAAATACTTTTTTATTTTATAGTATTTTTCTTCTGCTGCAGTAGTTAGATAGGGTATAAGAGGGTTTGTCTGACGAAAGGACCCCTACCATCTTACTAACAGTCACGTTACATGGGTAGAAGAAACGACGCAGGCAAGTCTTATTTAAGAGGACTTATGTGGAAGAAATGGGTGCTGTTTTGAGTCATGAGGCACACTGTTGACTAATTCATATCTATGTCTATGCATAAATACATTTTCCTCTCCCAGTTTTTGTAGCACAAGTTAGAATTATGAGCTCATGGCATCTTTGTTTAGAAAAAATGGTTCTGTAATTAGATGTGAAGACGTAAGAAAATAAAACATTTCGTTTCTCAGTCGTCTTACCTGCCTTGCATATATATTCACAAATGTTTGAATACATGGCTCTTACAATTTCAGTTACTTTTTTTTTTTTTTAAAGATAGGATTTCTCTGTATAGCCCTGGCAGTTCTGGAACTCGATCTGTAGACCAGGCTGGCCTCAATCTCAGCGATCCACCTGCCTCTGACTACTGAGTGCTTGGATTAAAAGCATGCTCCAACACCCTGGCCTATTTACAATTTTTTATGGAATATATTTTAGTTAGGTAGCTATGACACTAGATATATACAGTGAAATGGTCACTTCAGCAAAGCTAGAGCCATCAGCCATATAGATGAGAGAGCATATATGCATTAAAAACATCTATCATTTACTTTCCTATAATGTACTATTATTAATTATAAGTATTAATTTTTGTTGCAATTTCTGTCTCTGGCTTTGTCCATCCTATGTAATTGCATCCTCATAGGCTTTGGCCCACACCTCCCTACTTCTCTCTGAAAGGTTGTCATAAATGTAATTAATGAATCTAGTCAAATAAAGTAGTAAAGGTGAATAAATAGTAATGGGAATATGAAAAACAGCAGCATAGCTAGCAATCCTGTTTGCTGCTGTCCTTCATTCTTCAGAAGCAGAGGGGAACTGTCAGCCAGAGCTGGATTGGAACTCATCTACAGGATCAAGAGCAATGCAAGACAAGCTGGGGAGAAATGTGAGAAAATGGTCTCTTGGCATCAAATTCAGAAAAGTCTATTTTTCAGAATAGAATCAACTTAGGTATTTATTATATTTTGAGAGTAATTTATCTTATTTGAAAATTCTGTAGCCAATATCAGAAATGTATTTAAAAGGTTGTGCCGTGTCAAGCTCAGTACTTGGTTTGAATGACTTGATACCTCACCGGTGGTGAAGGGCACAATCAACCTGACACACAGAGAAATCAGCCAATGAGAAAAGAAGTGATGCCAGGTCATGACATTGGCATAGGGGCACATCAGGGTTTGAATCTGAACATATAGCTAATGTAACCCCAATGAGAATCAGTTTATTTAAAGATCTAATGATTGCCATTTTTTTTTAATTATGTTGCAAACTGAAGCACGGTTTGAGAGAGAAACATTTAACTCATTTTAAAAAAATCCAAAACTCTGATTTTAAGAGAATAAAAATTTTATAATCTTCTTTTTTTAATTGATTATTTGTTAATTTCTCATAATGTACCCCAGAAACCTAATGGTCCTCCCATGTCTGCCCCTTCACCTTTGTGGTCCTCCCCACAAAAAAAGATTTAAAAAAGTCCAATTTGTATGTCCAAATAGTCACTGGAGCATGGTCTAACTCCCAGTAGCCAACCCCTCAAAAAAACTGAGGCCTTTCTCCCCAAACTCCCAGCCCACTATTGTAGAGATCTCATTACAATTTTTTAGGAGTTTTCTATGATGGATTCCTGTCTAGGTTGTTCCTTTTTTTTTTTTTTTTCTGTAATCTAAGAAATATATTCTTGAGCCAAGAGTTCCCTAAATGCTTTTGTTGGAGAAAATACTCTCTCTTTTGAAATAGACTTCATTAATTTTTACAAGCCTTTTCTTAGGCCCACAGAGTCTCAGGCTTTCAATTCTCCCCCTTACCAGCTCTTAGGCTTCTCTCTGAATTCACTAGTGGCATGTGCACATTGTTGTATATCTAAATTAGCATATGTGATATACAAGTAATACATACGTGATACACTGAAGGCTAGGACCACTCCAGAGATAGAGATCTTTTAGTATAGGAGACAAATTTGCCGATGTGACTGATAAGGTCCTTAGAGGTGCTATTAAATACTTTATTTATAATTCTAAGTATACATATACTCCATGGGAATATACACGTTCTTTACTTAAGAACTGACCTGACACGGGAAATGTATCCATGCTTAACCACTGTTTTGCCTGGTTGTGGCCTATTCTCAAGGTCCTTGATGGTGGAAACTCCTTTGCCTACTCCTAAACTTCTAGAAGTTAGAAATTCTGTACCAACTTTAGTTAAAGAAGATGGTTAAAACAGAACTCCTGTGTCAGTCCAGGAGGCCACTCCTGGCTCAGCCTAACAGGTAATAAGATGGAATTCTTAAAAAATATATTTATTTATAATAATGTAAGTAATTTGTAATAAAGTAAGTGCATAATTTGGGGGTCTTATCTGCTCTGGTGGGTGCTGAGTTATTTCCATTCCTTAAGAACTTGCACCAATAGGGAAAAGGTTGTGGACAACTTCATTAAGTAAAATACCCATGTACAAGCTACTGTAATTTATCAAAAACATCAGAATGAATGGAGAGCCAAGACACGTAGATGGGTATGTTAGTGGTTGGAGTAAATGAAGCTGGTAGGAGCTAGCCAAACAGAAGCTGGCTCAGGAGTAAGCTAGAACCGGAAGTTCCTGGAACCATGGGTGTTTAAGCTCAGATCAATTTACAACAACTCAACACACACATAAGTGATGAGTCAGGCATGAGGACAGAGTGCTCGGGGCTAGGGTTACAGTGTGTCTTTGAAAATCAGGAAACAGGACGTAGTTATCGTTACAGGTTATATACAATTTTATTTTCAAATAATATTCTCAGTATGTTTTTTGTTATTCTCTTATTACCCTTTCAGGTAAAAATGCCTGTAGTTTAAAGTCTTGGAATAACATGAAAAATATAATGAATACATAGTTTTCCTGTTTCCAAGACTTGCATGGGGATGTTCTGTTGCTTTAAACTTACAAGGCGAATTATTTGAAGTTGAAAACAACATTTGATAATAAGTTCAGCCTTTTCCCGAACTTTTCAATTATGTTAAACAAAGAATTTAAGTTTTTGTTTCTAGGGAAGACTAGTATAACAGAAAGAAGGGGAGGGGCGAGCTGAATGGCAGACTCGGTTATGAAGACAAGCCGTATGATAAACAGAAGTGTTCCCCTCACAAGCAAAAGCAAGTCACTCTGAGGCATGTAGGCCAAGTTCAGAAAAGAGTTCACGGGTTGAGTGCACCAAACAGGCACTGACCAGCACCAGGCAGATGATAGTCATGCAGGCAAGAGAACTAGGGGCAGTGTTAAATCTCCAGAGGAAGTCTGCAGCCTGTTTGGCATTTCTCAGAATTTCAGTGAGAGAGTGCTGACCGATAAGAGATGTATCATGAATGTTTTCTTTTTCCTAGTATCTTGTAGAGTTGATGCAGAATCAGCAAATGGTTTTATTTGTTTGTTATTTGTTTTACTAGACAGGGTTTCTTGTCTAGTAAAGTCTAGTAAAGTCCTGGAAGTCTTAGAACTAACTTATCCTGTAGACGAGGCTAGTCTCAATTTTAGAGATCTGCCTGCCTCTGCCTTCTGAGTGCTGGAATTAAAGGTGTGCAATCACCTGCCTGGTCCTGGAAATTATTTTAATGAAGAAAATAATGTGACAGTTGTTAAAAAAAGGCAGTATTCTTCCTGGTTTTTGCACAGACTATCACAACTTTGTATTCAAAGGAAAGTTAGAGGAAAAACTAAGGAGAAATATAAATGATCTAAGCAGGCTTTGTTTAATGGTTGGTGCTTAGTGCCTGAGGCCAAAGAGGGGTTCTTTCTTTTTTAATTTACTTGTGAGTGCTTTGCCTGCAGGTATGTATGTGCAACATGTTTGTGCTCAGTACCCACAAGGGACAAAAGAGGATGCTGGATCTTTTGAAGTTTGAGTTATAGATGGTAGTGAACCACCATGTGGGTGCTAAGAATCCAAACCAGGTACTCTGAAAGACCAACAAGTGCTCTTAACCACTGAATCATCTCTCCACATCCCTTCTTGCTTTGATGCTGTAACTAACTCTTCCATCCTCCAAAACAAAAGCACGATCATTCACCAAATCTCTCCCATTATTTTCTTAGTTTTTGCACTTCTTAATTATCACTAGCATGATGGACAGGAAGGGGAAGTCTGGAAGGCACATTTTGGTATGCATTATCCATTTTACCATGTCTAATCCTTTCCTGTGGCTGAAGGAGGCATTAGTGGCATCAAAATGAAAATCCATAGTCATCTGAAGTCTTATTTAAAGGAATAGTTCTCCTACAAATTCTCTTTTTTCCCCTTTTAATATTACAATTACTTGTTGGCATTAGCAGGAAAGAAATAATTGAGTTCTACTGGGTTTCTCTCTCCCTCTGGGAGAGGGACTTGATAACAGTCAAATATCCAGAAGGCAAACAATTAGCAGGGAAAAGCGAGGGCAATCAAGACTCCACTGTACATTTATTGTAATTGCTGAATTATTCACATTCTTACTTCTGGGCTGAGGCAGTGTGGTTTGGATGTGGTAGGAAGGATATCGCCAAGGAAGCATAAGGCTCTTGAGACCCCATTCTGCAATTTATTGTGTGTCAGCAGACAATCTTCTTGGAAGTCCTTTTTTAATAAAAATGTCTTATTATACATTTTGTTGAGATACAAATGTTTGTTCACCTTTTGAGATATAGGACAATTCAATACATAGATACAATATATGCATCGATGCAACAGGCACTTTCGGCAAATGGCACCATGTTTTAGAACTAACCGTTGGGAACTTTCATTCTTTTGGCTGTTTTGAAATATATCTCATCACAGTAGAGTCTTATAACCATGAGTTATATTTCTGAGCTATAGAAAACAAGAAGTTATATTTTCTTCTTGTGTTTTGGTTTTGCACTTCTCATCTGCCTTTATCTCTGGTAACATTATTCCACTCTGTTAGAAGATATTAGCTTTTTAGTTTTCACAATTGTGTGTTTGGCTAAGTTCATTGAATGATATTCAGCTTCCCTCATCCTGCTGCAAGTGGTAAGATCCCATTCTTTCTAAAGCTGGATATTATTTTATTATACATTTTCTTGTAATGGACATCATGGTTAATTCCATATCATGAGGCTGAAAGTATCTGTTTGATATAGTAATTTCCTTTGGTTGGAGTTGTTTTTTGATCAGAAAAATGAGGAAATGTTACATCAATGCTTCTTGAGTTTTGGTGTTTATAACATCCACCTGAGGTGGTTTCAGTATACATTTTTGTAAATCTGACCCAACTATGAGATGGGTGGGTAAGCCTGAGGACTCTGCGGCCGGATGGTTTAATCCCTGTTGTGGCATTAGCTACGCACACTAACGTGAAGTGAATTATCAACTCTCCTAGATCTCATAAAACCAACATCTCAATCTTATATAAAAACATCAATATTTACTTCATATTGAATCTAGGAGGGTAATGTGAATCAAGGCTTTCAAAACACCAAGTGTTCTGACGGCCACATATTATAACATAAGCGGATGGTTCACAGTGTACATTGGTGTGTATGAAACAAGGTAAATTCTCTATACGTGTCTGCTAAATAATTACTTTTTCGAAGAGCAAAATTTCCTTTGTTTTAGTAAAACTCAGATTCTCTGTTATCCCGAGGAATTCCTGACCCAAGAAGGGTAGCGCTTTATTTGTGAGAACTGCTTAAATTTCACGCTCAATCTCTGTCGTATGAATACTTTTTAATATCGTGAGGCTCACAATAATTAAAAAATGCAATTGAATGATAGCACTTCTGTTAGAGTGGGGTGAGCCGAGACTAAGGAACCCAGTCTCCTTAGTTTGATCCTGCAGCATGATGCTGGCTCTCATCTAGGTGCACTTCTCTGAAAGTCACTGGGTACGATTGATTAGAAGCACACACAAAAAGCAGAATTACATTTTACGTGTTGCTGGTCAGGCTGAAAACTTTTAGGAAGCTCGCGAATCAGGGCTTTCATAAATGAACTTCCGTCCCCATTGGCTTCCTGTGGCGGTGGAGGTCCCCCGCCAAGCACTGAACTTGTGCTTCTCCGGGGGTTTTCAGTGAGAGGAGCGGGAGGTTAGTGGCGACGAGGAAGTCGCCTCGGAACCTCGGAGGTGGCCTCCTAGAAAGATCGCGGCGAGGGGTGGAGTCCCGATTGTCCTGGAGAACAGCGCAACCCCATCCGGGAAGTGGCCGCCTGGGGGGGGCGGCTCCCGGGTGCCCGCGCCAAGGCGCACAGCGGGAGCGCGCGGAGCCCAGCCCGGCCTCCCGGGCCTCCCTAGCCCTGCGGCCCTCTCGGGGCGAGGCAGCTCCTCCCTGCAGCCCGTGCTTCCGCCCGATCGGTGGCCGGTGGCCGCCCCAGTCCCCAGAGCACCGCGCCCATGGGCCCGGGGAGCTTCGGTGGCCGCGCGACCAGGAACTCCCGAAGCTGGGCGCGGCCCCGATCTCTCTGCCTCCGGGGATGGGCGTTGTGGGTACCTGCAGCGGCCAGGGAACCTAGTCCCTGCCAGCGGTTGCAGCTACCGTGGTGTGAGCAGGAGACTGGAGCCAGCTTAGAAGGTCCCAGTGGACCCGCTGCTGCTACCCGCACACTGCAGGCGCCTAGACTGGCGCTACGAGCGCGTGCGGGGCTTCTCGGTTGTTTCCCTCCCTCCCCCGGCCTTCGCCTTAGTCCCCTACGTACCTAGGAAAACACATTCGGGACTGCCAGCTGATTCTACCTCTTCCTCGCCCTCCCATCTTCCGCTCACCTCCGTCCATCTCTCTCATACCTTCTTGCCAAAAAGCTCCAAGGCAAAGATGGACATGAGCGAACAAGTTAGGATACGGCCAAGCGCGTGTGCACTGGGAGGAGGGTGGTAATGAAGTGGGAGAAAATAATGAAAACGAAATTAGAAACACCCGAGAGTGTATAACCCCACACGCGCGCAATGTTCTCAAGCCGCCAGCAGTCTCGGCTGTGTCCAAGTGGAGGCAAATTTTAAATATTCAGTTCTAAGACAGAATTCATACAGTGCAGACGCCAGTGGTGCCGGGAGCTTGTGTTCAGGATTTAAAGCTTTCCCCTGAGATACATCTATGTTGGTTTTACAGGCACTGGAGTGGTAACACCTACTTTTGGACGCCTTTGAGGCTAGATTATGGGGGCGGGTGGCCTTTGTCACCTCTGTAACAGGTCACTGGACTCCGTTCAAGGTGCAATCGGGGGAGGCAACTGCTTGAGAGCTGCGGGAAACACCCCGTGCTCTAACAAATGTGCTGGTCCCCACGGAAGGCACACGCTCTCCCTAAGCACCCGCCAGATGATTGAACAGGGGGTGGAAATCGTAAATCGAACCTTCTGGGTCTCTCGCTCCTTTCATCACTGAAGCGTGGCACTTTTTTCTTCCCTAGCTCACATCTTCTCCCTCCCTTTAGAACTACGGCGTTAAAACGAGGCAGTGGGAGCTTGCTGACTACGTAAAGCAGGTTTTCCGAGAATCCTCCCCCGACTGCGTGGTGGTGGAACCTTCTTTTATTTCAGAGGCCTTTTGCAGCGAGCGAGGCGGGGTAGGGCTATTGTCCGCGTGGCCGATAGGGGGCAGCAGGTGCACTGCGATGTGCCCACTGGCCGTGGGAAGCCGGCCTAATTGGACGTTTGGGTGTGCAGGCTGGACCTGCGGCCTCTTGGGCTACAGCCGCAGCTGCTTGGCCTTGGGCTGAGACCCGGAGCACCTGAGGATGTTCCTTGTGCAAGGCCATCTGTACAATTTAGCGCTCATCACCAATTCAGATGAATGCAGATGTTGTCATTAATAAAATATTCAGCCATCAGGCAAAGTCTACCCGTATTTATTGGGGTTTCTATTCTTAAAACAGAGGAGAGCCATGACAGTCTGGGTGACGGTGGAGTCTGGTAAATTCTGCTGAATTTCGAAAGTGCTCCTTCACTAGAAGTTGGAAACCTCCGATCGGTAGAACGGCTGGATTGCTGTTGGTTAAGATTCCTAGGTCTCTCGGAAGATAAAGTGGGAGGATCTGGCGGGTTTGGGCTGATTGTGGTAGCCGGCGCCTCGGAGCCGGAGCTGGGCAGCCCGACCCGGCGGGACCCAGAGGGATTCCTAAGGAGTCTGAAAACCTGCTGCCCTTGCCAAGACCCAGCACCGTGTTCAGAACTGTGGAAAGAGAATTAACCATCTTCTGCAAATTCACATCGAACAAGCACTTTTTTTTTCTAAATTAAAAATACATTTATAAGTCAAATGTAAAAACAAAACAAAACAAAGCAAAAAAACAAATTAGAGACCGGGTCATGTCAAGGTAGTTTTTAAGAAGTGATACATTGTTCAAATCAATATATAAGAGTAACAAAGTTGTGCTCATCCTTTATAATTATCACAGCACAACTGAAAACTCCCTAATTAATTCCTAATAGACCTCTGGTAGGAAGGGCAGAATTATAGTCTGTACTTGTAGAATTTATCAAAAACATGCCTTTAAGATGTTCTTATTTTATAGTGAAGAGCAACAACATAACTATGATAATACTTTTAGTGTAATTTTTTCAACAGCATAATACTTTTTAGAAATAGAACTATATATATGGTGACGGCAAGAAGGTCTTCCACAGCACACTTCAAAATCAGAAATTCCATTAGCAATTCAAATTAGAATATAGAATCACCCATAAATGATAAACATTACCTTACTAAAAACTGTAGGAAACATTTGATTTATATTTGTGTTATATTTGAGAGATAGAAAAGAGTTATATATGCTAACTGGAGGAAAAAAACCTGTCTTGTGGGCTACATTGCAGAAAGACAAAAAATTAATATAAATCAGATTAAAAGTACTAGAGAAGGCAGAGGGCCAGCAGTGTCTATGGACAGCCCTACAGTTGCTCAGCCATGGGCAGTGCACTCTTTGAACCTGCAAACACTGATTGTTCTTGTCTGGAGCCAAACCTGGACAAGTACCAACACAATGAGCGTGCTGGCATGGTTAGGCCTATTTTTATATGGCCAAAAGCTGTGCCAAAGACTATTCACAATCATTTCTTTAAAGAAATTTTTTGCCACAACTTGGCAATACTAAGAAATGTCAAATGAACTCATGTTTAAAGCAGAGCATCACTTCTGGACACTTAATTTAATGTTCATCCTCTGCCAGACCAAATATATAAGGCAGGTATCAGTAGCTCCATTGTATGTATCCATTATGTGTTAAGATAACTGAACTTCTGGGGCTCATGGCTCAGTGGTTAAGAGAGCTTGCTTCTCCTCCAGAGGACTTAAGTTCGGTTCCCAGCATTCACCTTGGGCAGCTTAGAATTACCTGCAACCCTAGCTTCAGAGGAAGCTGTTGCCTCTGGCTTTCTTAGATACCTGCCTTAGACACAGAGCGTGCACACACCTTGTACTTACATGCATATACTTGCACTCACACGTACACACCGTCCTGTCCCTTTCCCACATATAAGTAAAAATAATAGAAGTAACCTTTACTTAAAAAAGAAAACTAAGGTTTTGAGAACATCAGCAACTTCCCTGCTTTGTAAAACTATTAATCACATGGTCCCTTTCTAAGCCCAGCAGCTTGGTGTGTAGTTGGATAGGGACACAAACCCTGAACTTTTTTTTCCTGCCTGATTCCTAAGTAAAAGTTAGCAGCCTTATTTATAAACATCACAACTCATGTATCCTAAAGCCAAAATCAGTGTTTTAAAGGCAAGAACAAGCCAGAACATTACACACACAGAGGGTCTCACCCTCCAGTTTCTGTGTCCCAGAAAGTTTTTGGAGGTAAAAGCAGAGTAAGAAGCCACTGCATCACTTGGTTTAAAATCACAAAGACTGAAACATAAATAGCTTGATTCCTCCAGACCAGTAAAGGAAAATTCCAGTGTCCTTGCTTTGCCTTGGAATGTGTAGACTGAGCTCTGTACGAAATCTGAAATAGGAGATCACACACACACACACACACACACACACACACACACACACACACACACACAAAACAAAAAACTTAACATATTTCACATGCTAATCAACATCTCATATTCCAGCTTGGAAAAGTTATAAAAATGGCAACTGTGAGCATAGAAAAGTAAGACCTTTGGCATTCAGAGAGCCTGAGTGATGTTAGGATCTGATGTGGCTTTGGTTTGTTGTCACTCAATTAGATATCTGATTATGAAGGTGTTTTGTCATAATAGAGGCTGCATGCCCACAAATCTAGTACATTGTTCTGTGAAGAATGCTAGTGTACATTGGTCATGTTTTTATTAACAGCAGGGCCTGAGAGGTTCCCAAAGGGTCAGGCACTTGCTGGGAAAAACTGACTGCTTGAGGTGGATCTCCAGAACCTACTGAAAGGTGAGAAGGAAGAACTGAAGGCATCAAGTTATCCTCCGACCTCCTCAGATGGGATGTGGCATGGACTACTCCCCCAACATTTTACTGGGGGATGGTAACTTACACACACACACACACATGTAAAGAGTTTAAATTATTAGCAGCATACATTTGAGGTTGAAAAGGAGAGGAAAGCTTTCTTAGGGTTCTGTTGCTGTGAAGAGACATCAGGACCATGGCAACTCTTTTTTTTTTTTTTTTAAAAAAAACTTTATTATTTATTATTTATTTATTTGCCTTGGTGTTTGCCTGGAACTGGAACTACAGACAGTTGTTAGCTGAATGTGGGTGCTGGGAATTGAACCCGGGTCCTCTGGAAGAGCAGACGGTGCTCTTAACTGCTGAGCCATCTCTCCAGCCCCCCATGGCAACTCTTTTTTTTTTTAAACTTTTTGTTTATTTATTTATTTGCCTTGGTGTTTGCCTGGAACTGGAACTACAGACAGTTGTTAGCTGCCATGTGGGTGCTGGGAATCGAACCCGGGTCCTCTGGAAGAACAGACGGTGCTCTTAACCGATGAGCCATCTCTCCAGCCCCGGCAACTCTTATAAAGGAAAAAAAAAGTTAATTGGGGCTGGCTTATTGTTTCAGAGGTTTGGTCCAAATTTCGTTATGCTGGGAAGCATGGCAGCACACAGGCAGACATGGTGCTGGAGAGGTAGCTGAGTGTTCTACATCTGTATCGGCTGGCAGCAGGAAGATAGATGAAGTTTGGCTGTCCTGACCTGAGCTTCTGAAACCTCAAAGCCCACCCCCAGTGACACACTTCTTCCAAAAAGGCCACACCTCCTGAAAGTACCACTTCCCAGAAGCCTAAGGGGACCATTTTCATTTAAATCTCCACAAAATGTATGCTGGAGGTTGTTATTCAGTAGTAGGTTCTTAGTATTGCAGATTTCTCCTTCTTTCATTTAGAGATTCTCTATATTTTCCCTTGAGATCCAAAAAGCTTTCTTTTAGGGGGTGTGGGTGGGGCACAGGGTTTCTCTGTGCAGTTCTGGAGCCTGTCCTGGTATTCACTCTGTAGATCAGGCTGGCCTCAAAACAACAGAGATGTGCCCGTGCCTCCAGAGTGCTGGGATTAAAGGCACATGTCACCACTGCCCAGCCCACAAACTATTTGATTATCTAGATTAAATCTGTCAATATTCACTATATTAGGAGATAGAATTAGAAGATTAGAGAGCTGTCTCAGTGGTTAAGAACACTGTTGTGATATGTTTTGCTCTTTTGGGGGCTTCAACAACCAGCCAGCTTCCAAATAAGCAAATCACACAAGGAGGTTTATTCTTTTTTTTTAAATTTTTTTTTGATTTATTTATTTATTATGCATACAGTTTTACAGAAGAGGGCGCCAGATCTCATCATAGATGGTTGTGAGCCACCATGTGGTTTTGCTGGGAATTGAACTCAGGACCTCTGGAAGAACAGTCAGTGCTCTTAACCTTTGAGCCATCTCTCCAGCCCCAGGAGGTTTATTCTTAATTATATATGTTCAGTCATAGCTTGGCTTGTTTCTTGTCAGCTTTTCTTAATTTAAATTAGTCTGTTTACAGTTTGCTTCTGGGCTTTTTCTTTTTTTATTTCTGTATACCTTTCTTTATTGTTGGCTGTGTAGCTGAGTGTCTGGCCCCTTTCATTCTCCTTCTTTTGCTCCTTTTTTTTCTTTTTCCAGATTTCTCCTTATATATATATATATATTCTTTCTGCCTACCACCCTTGCCTATCATTTCTCCTACTTCCTTATTGGCCATTCAGCTCTTTATTAGACCATCAGGTATTTTAGACAGTCACAGTCACACAGCTTCACAGAGTTAAACAAATGCAACATAAACAAAAGTGACACACCTTAAAATAATATTTTACAACAAAACACTGGCTGCTCTTTCATAGGAACTCAGTTTGAGTCTCAGCACTCACATGGTGGCTCACCACTGGCTGTAACTCCATTTCCAGAGAATCCAACCCACTATGAGGGCACCAGGTATGTAAGTGATGCACAGACATATACTCAGGAAGCACCCATGCACATAAAACAAAAATAAAATCTTTAAAATTGTAAGTTAGAATTGGAGAAATATATAAAATATTTGTTACTTGATTATCCAATAATAACACACTACACATTAATGTATTTTTAATAAAAAATATAAACACCTCCCCCAAACTGACAAAACTGACAAAAACATTGTTTTATATTTGTGAATGTCCTTAATATAAGGTCATAAACAATAGCTACATTGTCATTTTGCTTCTTCAGTCTGTGTATTTTGATGTGTGCTATAGAGATATGGAGAAAATCTGGCTTCAGTGATTGGGTTGATTGTATATGTAGTGGGGATTAGTTGCTATTAACCCTTTTAATAAATATTAACTTTTTAATCATTGCCAGTGATTAATATCAACAATACACACACAAATAGATGCCATCTATTTATCTATCAACAGATTTTAAAAGGAATGCATATTTAAATCTTTCTTTCAGATAACTGAGAATAGTCTTTGATACTACTCCAAAATACTTCAACTGGTAATGAAACAAAACTGTGACACAGAAATCAAGTCCAGGTCAGTGAACCTTTTCTTTTCTGTTATATTAAAATCTAACTGTGTATTAGATGCTTCTTTGGTCCATGCATCTTTTATAGTAGTACCCATTGGCCATTTGGAATTTATTGATTTACTGAATTATGCAGGTCTTCCAAACATTGTCTGTTTTGCTGGACATGACTAAAAGTATTGTTTTCAAGTGATATTTTCATTACATTTTTCTACAATGTTTGCTTGCTTGTTTGTTTTTAGCATTGCTGGGGGTTGACTCCAAGGCCTTAGAGCATGCTGGGAAAGTACTTTAATGCCAAGCTATATGACTAGCTTTATATCCCTCTTTTCCAAGTTTTATTTATTTCTTTGTTGTCAGAACCTCACTCTGTAGCTTAGGCTAGCCTTGAGTTCATGTCAATCTTCTTGCCCTAGGGTATCAAGTCTTTTTCTGTACTACCAGCTCCCAAATAATGACACAGTGACTTATTATTAATTATAAGAGCTCGGCTTTAGCTTAGGCTTGTCACACAAGCTCTCATAAGTTAAATTAACCCATTCATCTTAATTCATGTTCTGTCATGTGGCTCCTTCATCTCTCAGTACTACTCATACTTTTTCCTCCTCATCTGGCTGGCAACCTCACTTTCTTCTTCCCTAAGTTGTCTGTCTTGAAGTCCCACTTATTCCTCCTGCCAAGCAATTGACCGTTCAGTTTTTATTACACCAGTCACAGCAATACAACTTCCATGTTGTACAAATACATGATACACAGCCTCATGAGCTTATAGTCATAAACCACATGCCCAGCTCATCAGAACAGATTTTACACATTGGGATACCTATTTTCTAGTATTCTTATTTTGCATGTAAGTTAAAATTTTAGCATTGTTAAAATATTATCAGCTGTTTTTCTTGAAGTGGCAATCTTATTTTGTTTATTTCTGAGATAAAAACTCATGCAGATATTCAAGGCTGAGCAACTATTGTGTGTCTGTCACTCAAATCGTTTTTTTCAAATAAAAATGTGATTCGGTAACAAAAGTGACTAGTTCAACTCAATGTTAAGTGTGCTAGTTTTCCTAGGTAAACAGCCTACTTCTATGTGTAACAGAAGCAATTCATGTAGCCTCTTTCTCAAATTTTTCAGAATATTAAAGAAGACGTGTCCTAGACAATCAGAATATAATAAAATCAATACCTTTAGTTCTTGATCAATCATTCTCTTGGTTGAACCTGGTTCCTTTTGTTATTGCCAATTTGCTGAAAATCACATGATTCCACAGTTTTCCTTTATCTGTGGTTTTATTTTCTGAAGCATTGCTTTCTGTGGCTTCAATTATCCAAGGTCAATTGTGGCCTGAAAATGCTACGTTGAAAACTCCACAAAGAAACATTGAAGTTATAAAGGTTGTGTCCTTCTGAGTACAAAGGGCATGAGTCATCTGCATCCACGGTGTTCATGTTAAATAAACTATCTGCCCTGTATGACTGTTAGAAGCCATTTTGGTTTTTAGATCAACTATTGTAATATTGCAAAACTCTGATCAAGTAGCCCTTGTTTAGTGGCTGACATTATGTCACATCATCCCAAGAAGGGTGAATGCAGTGTAAACAGTATGTTCAGACACTACCTTGGCATACCTTTTACAACAGGATGTTGTTATTTTTCTCTTTTATCACCAGTTACTATTAATCTTACTGTATCTAATTTAGAAAGTAAACTTTCTTTCTAAAACATAGATATATTTGTATCAAGAAATAAAAAAAAATATGGGCTGTAGAGATGGCTCAGTAGTTAAGAGCACTGACTGTTCTTCTAGTGGACCCTGGTTCAGTTCCCAGCACCCATATGGCAGCTAACAACTGTTTGTAACTCCAAGATCTGATGCCCTCACACAGACATACATGCAGGCAAAACATTAATGCACATGCAATAAAAATAAATATTTTTTTTTTAAAAATGTCATATATATGATTTAGTAGTATCTTAAATAACAAGCATCTATTAGGAGTCCTGAAATGTATACCAGGTGGATAAGGGGAGACAATTCCTACAGTCTGGTGACCCTGCTTTGCTCTTGCAAAATCAGCCACAGCTTTGGCCACTATTGGTGGAAACACTACCTCAGAGAGGAGTTAAAACATTCTGGAGTATTTTCATGGAAATAGTTTTATTCTCTCTGTGTGTGGGGCAACTTTGAGGATGACTGCTCAGGTCCTAGCAGTAACATTAATGACTCCCATCACTCACTTGTGACTTAGCTACCCCCTGCTGTATGTCATTTGTCATTATTTTTTCTCTTATTAGGAAATTTATCATTGATGTAGTTGTTTCCTGACAGCTGATAGGGTCCCTTGTATGAGTGACAATTAGAGCCTGTTGACGATCAACTGACAAGTTGAGATTGGTGGCACACGCACACACACACACACACACACACACTTTAATGTTGCCATCCCAGAAGGCTTTGTTTTTTGCATGTGTTACTATGGAAGACAATGGTCTCTCAGCGAGTACATTTATTCAGAGGAAGGAATGATACATATCATCATGATATGTTATTATTTTCCAAACAGTTGACATCACTGGCAATGATGTTCTATTTTATCCAGCCATCGCTGGCTCCTGGGACATAACTCCACATACTAGTTGTAAGAACTTCAGTCCAGTTTGTAATGAACTTAAAATATTACACTCATTAGCACCGACAGAGGGTTAGCTGCTAGAAGTAAAGTGCTTGTCCAATATTTACGGACAAGCTGAAAAGTACAGCTGAGCTTTGGGTAAATTATTAGTTCACCTCTTGTGGGTCACATAAGACTTCTTAGATATGAAAGACAGTTGTTGCTTGTGAAATCACATAGTCACCTCCTATAAAAAGCAATATGCCTAGACTTTTCATTTTTCACACACTGAGTCTGCACTGTTAGGCATTGCAGAGCAGCATAATTAGCATTTTTGTAATTGTTATTATTGTGTAAAAGAGTCTAGCTTATTCCAGACTAGTCTCCAAGAATGTCTTGAATAGCCAAGAATGACCTTGAATTCTTGATCTGGTCTCATTTCCAGGCATTTCTTGTATGGGTGTATACAGCCAAGCCCAGACAGCTTTATCTTTTAGTCTACCAAGGGAATCTGAATTGTCAGATATCTACTGAGACCAATATTACATTTCTGGTATGAGATACACTTTTTCTATGGACAAATTTACTGCTAATCTAATACATATTTGATTTGGTTATAGAAAATGGTACTAAGAGAGTATAGAAGCATTTACAATGTACATTCTTTAATACAATTATAATTTAGATTCCAACTCACTGGGTAGTAAATATATTCAGGTAGTAGCACAACCATCACTATTTCACTATTGATTCTTTCAGAGAGGAGATATGGCCAGTAAGTAAACCTCTAGCCATGCTTTTATTGTGAATGTGAGTAGTAGAACTAAGCACCTTTAGGTGTTTTGAATGTGTGCTCACACACAGAAGCACACATGTGTACATTCACACACACACAATTTAATCCAGGGTCTTGAATACCCTACTATAGATTGACCTTTGCCTCCAGTCTGAGAATCTTGATTTTAATTTTTTATTTGTTTAAATTTTAATTTTAAAATAGATTCTTGAGTCAGTAATCAGAAAACTAGAAAAATTTGCATATGTTAACTTACGTTCACTTTGTAAAGTTTTTGAAATCTAAATACTGATCAAGTATTTCCATTAAAGTTTAGTGGTGGTGCACACCTTTAATTCCAGCACTCAGGAGGTAGTGGTAGGTGAATCTCTGTGAGTTCTAGGCCAGCCTGGTCTACAAAGCAAGTTCAAGACAGTCAGAGCTATTACACAGAGAAAACATGTCTCAAAAACACCTACAAAAAATAGCAACCACTGGAGAGATGGTTTAGTAAGCATTTATTGTTCTTACAAACAGAGGGCCTGGGTTTAATTCCAAGCACCCACAGGGTGGCTCGCAACCATCTACAATGAGATCTGATGTCCTCTTGTGAAATGGCGGGCCAACATACAACAAAACACTCATACATATGAAATGTATACATCTTAGAAAAAAATAAGGAGCCAAATTGAGATGTGCTGTGTATGTAAAATTCCCTTAAGGTTTCAATGACTTTGTGCCAAAAATGAAAGAATATCTCAATACACTGTTATGCTGATTACATGTTTATACTAGTTATTCTTTCTGTGACCAAACATAGAAGAAAAGGCAAATTAAGAGAGAAAGGGTTTATTGTGGCTAATGTTTGAAGGGGATGTAGTTCCTCCTGGCATGGATATCATGGCTACAGAACATGAATGAGCTGTCACATTCCACTCTCAGACAGGAAGCAGGAAGAGATAGATGCTTCTTCTTCTTCTTCTTCTTCTTCTTCTTCTTCTTCTTCTTCTTCTCCCTCTTCTCTTCTTTCTTCCTTCTTCCTTTTCTTCTTCTCTTCTTTCTCCATCTTCTTTGTTCTTTTATTTTGTTTTTGAGGCATGAGTTTTCTATACAGCCTTGACTGTCCTAGAACTTGATTTGTAGACAAGACTGGTCTTGAACTTAGAAATTCTCCTGCCTCTGCCTCCCCAGTGCTGGGATTAAAGGCACATATCACCATGTCTGGCCATAATACTTTCAATAAAGAAAATTTTCACCCACACTTAGGTCTTTTTTTTCTTCATTTGCATTTCCATATACAACTTTCATGTTGTATCCCTGTCATCTTTGTTTTGTTGATATCTAGTGCTAAATATTATCCTCTAATAATATTCTTTTTTTCAAACACTTGATTGGTAATTATTGTCCCTAGTAAATTACCTTACATAAATTTTGAAGTTATTGTATAAATATTTGTCTTTCTCTCAAACTTATTATATTGAGGTTTAGTTTATGTGAGTTTAAAATTGGAGAGAAAAGAGAACAAAAACATACTGTATTCACAAATATCCTAATAGTTTCTAGCATTATATGCTGAGTAAAATAATATAAATAACAAAATGATTAAGTAACTGAGGATACTGTGTTAGTTACTAAATATATAAAAGTTAATTAGGGGCACTAGACATTTTTTAAACTCTTAAACTTATTTACAGTGTTAAAATGAGAGGATTTTGTGTCTGTTTTTTCTAGTCATTCTCTGTGATTAGTATTTTGTACGTCTTTGGGGCCTTTCACAAAAATTGCACCTATTTATTTATTTATTTTTGGTAAAATTGTATCTGGGCATTATGGCATAGAAGAGAATATATTTTGATTAAAAATAAGTAGGAATATGGCCTTAAAATGTTGCCTAAAGGACATAAAAGAAATCCAAATGGGCAACTTAGAAGTAGTCTTTCTAAGTGAAAATCAAAACAAAAGGACAAACAGAAGTGGATGGGAGGAAGACAAGGATTGAATCAGAAATGAACAGTAGTGAGGCAGGTGGAGAACTGGAGTCAGGTGGGGACAGCCCTTGTTCTTTGCTGAAAATCGGGAACCCAACACCAATGCCACTTTGGCTGCACCTGCCAGGCCAACGCTCTGCAATTGATTGGGTTCAGTCCTCAGCCAAGAAAGCACTGTTTGTGAACACACCCAAGTATTAGATTTAACCGCTAAAGTGAGATGTAGTTATTTTGTGTTGACCTATGTGTGGGGTAATGAAAACAAGGCATTTATGTTACAAGCCTAAAATATGTAGTTTTTTCTTGTAAAAATGTATAAATTAGTTTTAAATGATAGAGTCATGCATCTGTATTTTCTATAGATAATGAGTTTGTTTATATACAGGAAACATTTTGGAGTTTGTTTTTCATGGTATATAATTTAACATTTGTTCATTTAATTGATAAAAGTGAATTTTCATCCATTTAGCATTTTTGGGCAACTTCTCACTGAAAACCCTAGGTTTTAGAAAGAGAAAACAAATGAGATAAAGATTTTCACAGAAAGAAAGAAATTACTAATACTTAGATGGATGAGGAAAATAACTTAGGTGATTTCACAGAAAAGGCTAAAGAAAGTATAGGCAACGCAGTTTGGCTAATAGGGTCCCCACTTCAGATGGGAGTGCAGAGCCCCATATTTCTTCCTGAAGATGGCAGTATATCAGTGGTTAAAGCAATGACAAGTAGCTGGAAAATTGTACAGAGCTCTGGAAGTTCTTCGAACTGGCTTCCTGATTCCTGCTTCAGATCACATCTGGAAGAATGGATGATACCGGCCTGCTGAGCCATGGATGCTGAAGGTAAGTACTACAAGGTGAGATAGCAGTTTGGTTTCTCGGGTACTTGAGGAGGGAAACTTTGATAGCACTGCAGAATGAAAATGAGATCTATTTTTTACTTCAGAGTTTAGAGTGGAGGAGCCAATGTGGAGAGAAAAGAAGCAAGTGGACATGTCTTGGATCAACTGCCATCCTGAACAGTTGAATGAATGTTGATCAAGGCTACGTGAAAAGACAAGCTGAATTTGTGTTTCATACAAATAATAAACACGTAAATAAAATCTTATTTTGCCATTAATTAGCATGCCTCCAAAATAAGTAAGAGTGTTAACAGATTTAAGGAATGACTATACTAGTAATAAAAATGAAATGAATGTTATACATTTTATGAGGCAAATCCTAAGAGAATATGAGCGCATGTACACACACACACACACACACACACACACACACACACACACATGTGGGGAAATAAATACACAACAAAAAAGAATGAGTAGAACTGTTATATAAAGTTTGAATTATCTGTGCTGTTTAGTCTTAATATATTTTAAATACCCAATAAACACTTGAAGTGTTGATGTTCAGGGGTTATTTCAGCATTTTTTTTAGTTGGCCAGCCCCACATTAAACTGAAAATAGGCTGAATGAAGTGTAGAACCATCTGCTAGAAATAGGTAGACCATGTCTTCCAAAGGACCTGGAAACAGCAGCATCCCAACTAATGCTGCAGGCTGTGGTCCCCTGGAGGTTGTCACCAACAATGGAGAGAAACTGATTCTTGCAGTAGCATGCTATTTTACTGTTTACAATCTCTGTGAAATTCTCTTGAAAACAATATATCTCTTTTTCAGTTTTTATATTGATGTAATTCTAGAATACACCCCCAGCAGATTGTAAATACTTTTGATGTATAATTGCATCAACTTTAACATTCTGTCTGCTCTAATTATATAAAGTGAGCTCATTTACATCCATGGTCTATTTGTGAGTAAAGTCCTTCAGGGCTTTACCAATTTTTAAAGATTTTAATCCTTAGAGCTATAGAACTTTTAGAATATTTCTGTCACATGTTTGCTGGTGTACTGATGCAGTCATCCACTGAGGTTCTTGTAGAGGCCAGAGGCTGACATCAGGTATCTTTCTCACATTTTGGGGAAACAGAGTTTCTGCTTGGATAAGGGATGTGTTGTTTTGACACAGTGACTGGTTAGCCAGAGCCTGAGAACTGCTTGCTTTCAGCCCAGAGTTGGTTACAGGTGCAGTCAGCTGGGCCCTGCTTGTATGTGTGTTTTTGGAATCAGAACTCAGGTCCTTAGGCTTTTGCAGCAAGCCCTCTGCCCACTGAGCAATCTCTCCCTTCTCCAGATATTTTCTTACACATCTCTCTCCCTAGAAGACGAAGTCTATTTCATTGCATCCTACAAACCCGAGAACTCAGCCTTTTATTGTATTCTTTATTGTATAGTACTGATGTCTACTGAACTGATACCACTTTATTAAACTTAATTGTTTGTTCAGAGATTTCTTTCTTTCTCTTTGTTCTTTTGAGGTTTGAATATGGCATGCCTAGTGTAGTTTTTAATTTTTAATTTTAATTTTTGACATTTACTCTGTTTGCTGTACTCCCATGTCTCTGGATCCATGGTACAGTGTCTGACACCAGTTTGAGGAATAAATAGATATCTGTCCTGATTGCTTGAAAATGTCTCTCTTTATTTCTCTTTAGTTACATTGATTCTTTTGTGCTTGACTCTTACTTTCTTGGAAGATTTATTTTTCTTTACCCCCATTTTCCCTTTTGCTTTTCTGTTTTGTGGGATTCTGTCTTGAGCTGTGTCGAGCCTGCCAGGACCCTTCCTTTTTTCGCCTGCAGGATTCTGACTTGTACACTGCATAAGTGTTTTAATGTATGGCCTGATGACTTCAGCTTATTTTCCATATCTCACTTCCATATGATGCTTAAAAACTGTCTTTTCAAATGGTGTTTTGTTGATTTTTAATTAAAATCTATACTTGGTAGTCTTAGTTAGGGTTTCTATGCTGTGAAGAGACACCATGACACTGGCATCTCTTACTAAAGAAAACATTTAATTAGGGCTTGCTTACTGTTTCAGAAGTTCAGTCCATTATCATCATAGTGGGAAGCATATGGCAGGCAGGCAGACATGGTGCTGGAGAAGTAGCTGAGAGTTCCATATCTTCTTCCACAGGCAGCAAAAGCAGCTGTGACACTGGGTGTAGCCTGAGCATAGCAGATCTCAAAGCCCACCCCGACAATGGCACATTTTCTCCATCAAACCACTCCTACTTCAAGAAGGCCACACTTCCTTAAAAGTTCCACTTTCTATGGGCCAAGCATTCAAACACATGAGTTAATGGGGGTCATTCTATTCAAACAGCCTGTCCTAGGTAAGGTTTCTATTACCGCAATGGAACACCATGACTACTAGAGCAAGTAGGGGAAGGAATGGGTTTATTTGTCTTACACTTCAGCATTGCTGTTCATCACTGAAAGAAGTCAGGACAGGAACAAACAAGGCAGGATTCCGGAGGCAGGAACTGATGCAGAGGCCATGGAGAGTAGCCATGCTTTCCATGACTTGCTTAACCCATGTTATAGAACATCCCAGGGATGGTATCACCTACCATGGGCTGGGTTTGCTCCCATCGATTACCAAATGAGAAAATATCTCACAGCTGGATCTCACTGAGGAATTTCCTCAACTGAGGCTCCTTTCTCCGATCATGGTGGCTTTTGTCAAGTTGACACACAAAACTAGCCAGTACACAGCCACATAGGTATGTTGTCAAGAGACTGCAGTAAATATTCCTAGAAAAAATAGTGGTAAGGAGTGGAGAAATAAAATTGTTCTGTCATTTTCTAGTTTAGTCCCCACCTTCTGGTGGACTTAATAAACTTTTGGACTGTGTCCTTCTCTATGTCTTCTCAGTTTTATATATCCACCCTTGGCTTGGACAAGAAGGAGAAGAGGGGCTAGTGTGGGGGCTTCTCTTTCTGTGGAGAGGGTGAACTTTAATAAAACCCCATCATATCAGACCCCATTAAAATTTTTTCCTTGAGGATGGATTTGTTAAGAAGAATGAATTTATTCTTTACCATACTTCTGGAAGTAGGCACAAAAAGTTTTCACCAACATTCATGTGGTGGTTTGAAAGAAAAATTTTCCCAAATGCAGTGGCACTATTATGAGATGTGGCCTTGTTGGAGTACATATGGTCTTGTTGGAGGAAATGTGTCAGTCTGGAGGTGGGCTTTGACATCTCATATACGCTCACATCATGCCAGTTTCTGAGACCACTTCCTATTGTCTGCAAAAAGTTTTAGGACACTTGGCTACTTCTTGTCATGCTGTGATGACAATGGACTAAACCTCTGAAAACCACAACTAAATTTTTTTAAGAGTCTCCATGGTCATCGTGTCTCTTCACAGCAATAGAAACCCAAACAAAAACAATACACATGGTAAGACTGTTGGAGTTTAGACTCTCAGAAATATGGTGCTCCTCTGTGAGTGAATTCCTCTATAATTTTATTCCTCAGACTTGTAGAAGCCTCTACAAGCCTTATGCTGCTATGGGCTTCCTTACACTGTCTCTGTGAGTTTTTTCTCTAGTAAATTCTTATCCTCTGAATTTAACAGTTTGTGTCTCTAATTTTCAGGGTAGTGGTTTGCACTGTGACCTCAGACAAAGTGCTTGAACTTATAGTTGGGCCTACTCTTATTTTGTTGTTAGGAAAAATTACAGCTTCTAAATTCTTTGCATGCAAGACCAGAGTTCTGGATTTTTCAGTTCTTTACAGTTTAGTCACAAATATACAGGGAAATTGAAGCAGTATTAAGGTAGCCATTTAATATCCATAGCTACTTTTGGGGCGGGGAAGTCTTTTTGGAAACAATATAAGTGTGATGTAATCCTACAGACCCTTGGAATATGACAGAATAAAAGGAAAAGAAGCACAACATAATTCTATATTCATACTAGTAGGTAAATTCTGTGACATAAAAATTAAGCTTTAAAAATCATTCACTATTTGCATTTATTTATGCATGTGTATTAATGTGTACAGATGTATGGACATGTGAAGGCCAGAGGTTGATGATTTCATCTTCCTGAAACACTACCCATCTAATTGTTTGCGAGGTGTGGTCTCTCAGTTTTTTGACTAGATCAGATGGTCTGTAAACACCTCCGATTTTTCCATTTCTGTCTTTCTATACTGGGATTACAGGCATAGAAACAGCATTAAGCTTGGTTTATGTGTGGGTGCTAGGAATCTAACTCAGGCCCTTGTGGTAATTTGGCAAGACTTTTCCTTATCAAGACATCTGGCGAGCCCTCTGTGGTGATATATTGCATATTAAGTAAAAATAGTCTTGAAAGATCAGAGGACAGAGCCAAGCCATGTAGATCAGGGAGTGGTGATCCAAGCCTTTAATCCTATCACTCGGGAAGCAGAGAGTTAATTCAAGACCTAACAGAGCCATGCTGTGATGGTGCACACTTTTAATCCCAGCATTTGTGATCCCATGTCTTTGCTTCCAATACTTGGGAAACACATGCCTTTAGTCCTAGCACTAGAACATTGAACCAGGAAGTGAGATAGCTCGGCGGAGGCAGAAACGGGAGGGGGGGGGTGTTAGCTTCACCTGGAACTTCTCTTTTTGGCTGATCCCAGAGATTTGGAGTTAGAGGTTACATGAAGACAGACTTGAGGAGTGGGCTGGGTGAGAAATGGCTGTAGTTTGTTTCTCTATATCTCTGATATTTTAGCATTTCCCCATTATTGGGCTCCGGGTTTTTATTATAAGAACAAGTAGAATTCGTGCATGAACCCTCAATAATTCACTGGTTAGAGTTTTTGTTTTAGTATTTTGTACTACTAAAAGAGAATATTATAGATTATTTGGAAATAGTAGAAACTAAAATTTCACTTATGGAGGGTGGGAAGTTCAAAGACTCAGTTGGTTTATTATTTACCAAGAGTACACTCTGCTTCTGAGATGACACCTTGATGCCGAATTCAAAGATGAGGAAAGAACCATCCTTGTGTGACAGAGGTGGGAAATCCAAAAAGGGAAAAACTTCTCCCAACAAGCTTTCTTATATGGCATTGATGTGTTCAAAAGGCTAAAACCTTCAGAGTCTTAATACCTCACATAAGGTCCAAACTTCCAACTTTGGTGTATTAAGGATTAAATACTCAACACATCACTTTTATAGATTCATTGAGACCATAGCAACTTTGAAGAAATAATGGGATGTGACTGTAGATACAATTCCAACCATAAACAAAGTCTACCTGTGCCCCATTTGTACCTTGACTTTTGTCTGGCACCCTCACTGTTAGCAGTTTAGAACTCAATTTTGTGGTAGAAGAAATATAATAGGCATAGCTAATTATATTTCTCTTTTACATTCTTGTTTTTGAAGTACTGCAAAGGTTTTTTTTCTTGAAAAACAAATGTTTAGAATTATTAAATATTTACCAATGTTTTCTACATGGATTGTCATCTCAGAAATTATTTTTAAGATGCTTGTTCTATGTAATAACTTTTTTTGTCCTTTGATAATCAATATGTGCCATTCAATCTCTTCCATTTTCATCAATACAGCTCCCTTAATACTTTGTAGATATTATTTCCTCCTTTATGTAGCCAACTATGGAAGCTGATGAACATGAGGTTCAAAGATGCTATAAAGGTTCACGGATGAGTGATGCTGCCTTTGGTTGAGTGATCAAAACAGATTCTGAAGTTAACTAATGGCACAGGTGAGAGTCTAAAGCCAACAGGAAGTAAAAACCACTCCAATTTTTTTCTTCATGCTGTTTTGTCCTTATTCTACTTCAAAGTTATTCTCATTGCAAAGTTTTCCTTTGCAACATTACTTATAACAGCAAAACAAATAACATTTGAAAAATAAGAGTAAAATCAAGCAAGACTTTGTGTAAAAAAAATTCAGATTGAAAATGTTTGTGTTTCACTTCAGAAACTTTGTTGTCTCTTTTTGACGCTAACTAAAGGTAACGGTACTCTTGTGTGAACTTCCCCACCATTTCTGAAACATTCATGGGACTACAGAACATTTGTAGTTCTCTCACTGACTCTTGGTAAGTTGTAAGCTTATTGAAGTAAAAAAAGTGTTTTTCCTGAACACTGGACACACTAATGATTTCTTTGGGAGAATTACACATGTAAATGTCGGTCCTCAAATGAATCCCCATTCCTCTGGCTTAACTAAATAATACTAACACCCCAAACACAAGGTTCAGATTTCATTTACCTTAGTGTGCTACCCCAGACTAGTTGCATACAAAGCAAAGTTTATTTCTGGGCACAAGTTGCTTCAATGTCCAGGGAAGAACTAACTCTCTGCCTGCTCTGCTGAATTCTCTCTTTTCTAGAACTGGCCTTTGCTAAGTGTTTTCAATTGTGTTGAATAGGCGGAGCGGTAGAGGCCTGGCAACCTGATCTCTTTTAAAGGTGAAAGGAGAGAACAATGCCACAGAGTTGTCCTTTGATCTCTACACATGTCCTGAATACACACACACACACACACACTGCATACACAGAAACACACTGATAATTAGTAAAAAGTTGTGATTAAAAAGTGTGTAGTATACAATTTATTTTATTAGCTTTTCTTTCCCACTGGTTTTTCTGTCTTTTTGTATGTTTTAAATCACTTTATCCATCCATCATCTTTCAATGAAATAAGAATGCTTTTGCTGAAAGTCCACTAATGAGTGAGTACATCCCCTGCTTATCCTTCTGGGTTTGTGAGACCTCGCTCAGGAACATATTCTCCAGATCCATCCATTTGCCTGCGAATTTTAGGATATCATTTTTTCTTACTGCTGAGTAGATGTACCACAGTTTGTTAGTCCATTCTTCAATTGATGGGCATCTAGGTTGTTTCCAAGTTCTTGCTATTACAAATAATGATGCTCACAGAGCGAGGAAGGAGGGAACAAAGCCATATTTACATACTATGATGAGTGACAGGTAAGGTGTCTTTCTTTTCTTAGTCCCTTAGATAAGTATAAATGCTAACTGTCACATTTTCATTCTCCAGTGCAGTCTATGTTGTATAACTCATTGACAATGCCTTCTAGCCTGAAATCCTAAGGGCCACATATCTGAGGAACTCTCATGTGCTTTAACTGAGATGCTCACAGGAGCAAAGGAAAATACAAACCATGGGAACTGGATTGTACTTCTGTAATAGAATGGTTTGGTTCAAAAGACTTCTTAAATTGTCTAAGCTTTGTGCAGTGGAAGAGCTGAGGGAATTTGTCTCTGTGGTTATTACCTGGCAGGGAGGACCATTTTAAGCCTTAAGATCTCAGTTTGACCGATGAAGAGGGTGATATGAGCAAGTATGAAACTCTTTTGGAAAAGAAAGAGGCAGAACTCCCCCAACCAGCCAAGATAGGGGATGCTAGTTTCTTGTGGAGTTCCTACATAGCTCTTATTTTTGGTCAGTGCTTGGAGAAAACAATGAAGTAGTCTTGTTCTGTTTCACTGTGTGATGGTCTCAGAATGTCTTGTTTGATGTTATATGAGGTTGTTTATATACAACAGGGGAGCATGCTCCTTCCTCAAAGGGACATAGAAACATTACATAAAATAAGCATCCAGAGTGCTGAGCAGATTAATTTGCAGAACTTACATTCATAATAACAGACTTTCATTATGTCCCCTTCTTTCATGGGGAACTAATAACTATCATCTTTATTCACTAAAGAAATACTTATTAGATAACAAATATTTACTGTGATGCAATAATGAACAGGTATATGTAGCCTTTGACAGCATTGTTGTCAGACAGCTCACTAGGAAACGAGGGTAAAAAGTTACATGAAAGGCAACCAGAGGCACTCCTGCCAGACCTTGGCAGTGTTGTCTACATAAAATGATGTTGATGATGCTACCTAACAGTTGAACCAGCATTGTCTGGAGAAAAAGAGAGAGAGACAACAGAAAAGTCTCTCACTCTTAAAAAAAAAACCAAAAAACCACTCGATAGGAAACTGTTTCTTTTCAATCTTGCATACAATTTTGTGTGCCCCTGCCGTAGTGATTATAGCTCCTTAATTAATCAATGATGATACAATGTCATGAGCATGCAAAGTGCAGCACATGTGCTCACAAAATAGTGATTAGTGTGATTACTGTTTCGATTAGGCCACTGTTTAATATATACACTTGGAGTTCCAACTGTCTGCTCGGCTCCATGCAGCACACAGCTGCATTGCAACCTCCTGATTTCATGGCTATATTTGGCTTTTCCTTCCTAGGCTTGTGAGTGAACCCAGGAATGACTATTAACAGAGGGAAAAAGTGGTTGGAACTAATTTCTGAGTTCTTTCTTAACATATCTGTCTGTAATGCCAACTGCTTTTTCTCTTTCAAAGTCACTAACTTACAGTGTTAGAAGCACTGGAAATCTTGTGGGAACTTCCAGTCAGACATATTCATTAGCTGTTGTGAGATATTTTAATATATAAGCTTTTTGAGTAGAGCCTACCAAATACATAAACACAACTTTTCATGCTCAAGTATTACCTGTACTAGCATGAATTTGGGTTGTAATAAATGATACCCAGAGCCAAATATTGGGGGAAGGCTGAAATATCAGAGAGAAAGCACCACAGTTAATTCTCACCAAATTGTCTTGCAACTTTCTCAGCCTCACACCTGGTCTCTTTTGCTTGTCACTTCTGTCAGTCGATTCTGTCTCTGCCTGGTTTCTACAACCCTTATATTCCCTATCCCATCCAGGTTAGGATTTCTACGGCCCTTATATACCCTATCCTATCCAGGTTAGGATTAAAGGTGTGTAGCCGTGAACTCACAGAAACAGAAGAAGTTCTGTGTCTGGAGTTTTGGGATAAAGGATGTTGGTCTCACTCCGGGCTTTCCCTGTGCTGGGATTAAAGGTGCATGTGACTGACTCAGCTATTTATCCTTGTATTCAAGGATCAAGAATTTCCTGAGCTGTCTACCTAGGATTTGACTGTGTGGTCTCTCTGATATCTCAGGATTTATTAAATACCTATCAAATACCCACAATTACCTCTACTGTTACACACAGTTTATAGATAAATAACTGGACAAAGGAGACCTTTCTGGCTTGTCTCTTTTTTAGTGGTGAAAAGTATTTCAATATTATCATCTGTCATCAATAAAACAAAACCCAGAAGGCAATGTTGCTGTTTTTAATTGTTAACGAGCATTTCAAGATACTTAGCTTACAAATAAGATGTCTAAACTGTTTACTCAATTAAATTAATGAGTCAGTCAATTCATTTATTTGTGTGAGGATTACAGGCGTGTCTTACCTTGTTGTTGTTTTAAATTGTTTCAGTCAATCAGCAGATGTGGTTGGCTGTCTCCTGTTGATTAAAATCACCTCAGCAAATAGATGTACCTTTATCAAAACATTTACTTAAACAGTGTGCTGGAACTTTTTGATAGATGTTACCTTTCTTGGTGGTAGCATTCTTCAGTTGCATGTGTGTCAAGTATTTGCTGATCATTGCTAGATGGTAAGATACAAGGATGCGTACCTGGCCTGGAGAAGTGGTGCTAACAGATACAGACCTGGATATGGTCAATATCTTCATTGCTGCTGTTGGTAGATTCCCTCTCCCCAATCAGAGCTCATTTCAGGGATGAGAGAATGGACAGGTGCACAAATATATGTATAATACATTGAGCAGATTTTGCCAAATGCAATGTAAATTCTTGCTGAAAGAAGAAGCAGGGTGATTATCGCAAGCTGGGGAGTTTTTTTTATGATAACTATGGCTTTTAGATAGGCTTTGAAGTGTAGGAAGTAGTTTAAGCAGCAGAGATGGTTAAAGGTGGGAAGGTAAAGAATATTCTAGGATTTAATGATGGTGTTGAACAAGAACACAATGGTAGGAAGAAAGTGGTAGCTCCATCTACCTATCCTACCTCTGACCTATTATTACACCTAGGTGATTATTTACCAGCACAGATTTTCTATTGCCATTTAGATTTTAGGTGTTTCTGGGTTCTTTGTTTCTTTTATCCTTTGCTGTGTTCCTTTGTGCTTTGGTGACCTTTCTGTGGCAGTATGCTTTGGTTCCTTTGCTTTAGTTTTGGTTTATCTTCTGTATTTTTTTATTTGTTTTCATTACGAGGCTTACACTTGGTCTATATTAAGCTGACAACTTCAACCACATGCAAAACTTCTACTTTTTACTCTCCTTTCCACACTTACCACACACACTCTCTCACACACACATATATACACTTTGATGTCATAACTTATATAATTTCATATTGCATGCTTGTTAACAAGTTATTGTAAATATAGTTTTATATTTTATTTATGTGAATGTTTTACCTGTTTGTATATAAATGACTATGTGTGTGTGTAGTACCAGAGAGACCCAGAAGATGTCTTCAGATCTTCTCAGGACTGAAGTTACAGACAGTTGTGGTCCACCATTTAGGTGCTGGGAATTGAACTCAGACCCTCTGGAAGAGCAGCCAGTGAATGCTCTTAATTGCTGAACCATCTCTCCAGCCCCTGTAATTATGGGTATAAATTTGGATTTGTATATTAGGGTAATAAATATATCACCATTAAAAGTATTATGAATTTGGTTACACATTTACTCTTTGATTCTATATTTACTTTTGATTTTTATACTTCCATATTTCCACTCTAAAAAAACTGGCACCTTCCTGCTTTAGCTTAAAGACTTCCTTCAGTATATCTTGTGAGACATATGTAGTAACAGTTTTCCTGTACTACGTCTCTAAGTTTTCTGCTGAGAAATCTCTTGATGATAGAAGAGAGTTCCCTTGCATGCCACAACTCTCTTTTCTCCTGCTACTTCCACAAATGTCTGCTACAGGGTTTAACTTTACTTCTGTGTAAAAGCACATGAAAGCATATTTTGATGCTAAACCTAGTGAGCCAGGGCTTTCAGCTCAAAGGATAATGTGTCTGACATCCATAGTGTTGACAACTTAGCAGTTCTATGCTGTGATTGCTGTTAGGGGTCCAGCAACAAGGGTAGCAGTGGTGGCAAGGGACACTCAGATGTATACAAGTGGCTGCAAAGACCAACTGCAGATAACTGCTTGGTGACAAGTTTGGCTGCAGGTACGTGCACAATGGCAAAGTTTAGGGAATGGGAGGGTCAGAAATAAGTTTGTAAAGGCAAATGACTACCCTTGGCTACAGGCTATTGGAGTCTTCTTTGCAGTGATCTTTTAGTTCTGTAACAGCAGATAGTGTGAGTCCACAGCAGTGAGAGCTGTAAGGAGTCTGACAAGCTTCTCGGGCTGCTAAGGTAGTAGGAGGGGGCTTTCGAGTCCTCTGTGGAGAAGACTCTAAGGATAGTTGTGTCCACACTCTATGCTGATATTGACAGCACCTGTCCTCTTTTACTGCAAGCTGTTTCCAGATGTTTATTGTGCCATTCTTCCATAGTGATCTGGGAAGAGAGGAAGTAGGTGAATCTTTCACATGTGCCCTAAAAGTTTGTGGGATATGCTTGTTGACCAAGCCTTCCATTTTCTGGAAATGAAAGCTCATGGGTTGTGTTGTTTCTTCCCAGTGGGAGTAGTGATGAGCATGGGAGTAGTGTGATTCAGACAAAATGAAGCATCTTCCTATTTATTTTGTGGTATTTTACTTGAACATGTTTCTCCATTGCATTTCTTATCTTTTAAAATAAATACCTGAGCACTTCCAGAGATATATTTCTTCCTGGATAGAAGAAATGTGTGGGGAGATATACGATAAAAATTTTTTGAGGGGAGTGACGTGGTGAAATCTGATGTCTTACTCCAACATGTTTCTGTTGTTACTACCGCCTGATTAGAAGGTGTGACTCTAAATTTCAGTCATGTTGGTATTTTCTCAGTTTGTGCTGCTGACCTGTGATACACTGAACAACATCTTTCAAAGATATCTGAAGCACTGGAAGGATGCTTAATGGTTAAGAGCATCTACTGCTCTACTAGAGGACTTGAGTTTTATTCCTTGCACAATATATATATATATATATATTTTAAAAATCTGTATTTTAAAGTTTTGAATCTATAACTTTTTAAAGTCATACATAGTGAATGATAATAACATACAATTGAATTAAAGATTTTTGTTTGTTTGTTTGTTTTTCAAGACAAACAAGCTGTCCTGGAACTTGCCCTGCAGACCAAGCCGACCTTGAACCATAGAGATCTTCCTGCCTCTGCCCCCTAAGCGTAGCATTTAAAAGTGTGCACTACCACTGCCCAGCTTTGAATTAAAGATCTTGAACTATGGTAATTCTCCAGAATCTCAGTAGATCCAATGTAAACACAAGAATGATTGTGAAAAAGATAAGAGGCTAATAATAGGAGATGTGATAATGGAGAATTGAAATTGAATTTATAGGAGAGAGCCAAGATATTCATTTGTGTTTAAATATTTTAAGTTAGTACTAATACGTTACAGCACAAATACTATTTGAGTGCGTACATATGTATATATAAACACACACATATGTTGTTGATGTTTTGTTTTTTCAATTTAGAGTTGCCCTGTGTAGCTTTGGAGACTGTCCTGGAACTCATTCTGTAGACCAGGCCAGTCTCAAACTCACAGATATCTGCCTCTACCTCCCAAGTGCCGGGAATAAAGGAGTGCACCAACACCACCCAGATTATTTTTTGGGTTTTTAAGACAAGGTTTCTCTGTATAGCCTTGGATTTCCTGGAACTCTCTCTGTAGCCCAGGCTAGCCTCAAAGCCAGACATCCACCTGTCTCTGTCTCTCTAGTGTTGGGACTAAAAAAATGTATCACCACACCTGGTTTATACTGAGCCCCTTTAATCTACAAAATTGCCTGATTTGGGGATAAGTTATGGGATAGCCCACAGCATCACATAAATCCATGTTTCTGTCTAGAGTCATTTTAGGGAGTAACATTTAGGCCTCTCTATTGTATCAGAATTAGCTCCTAAGGGTCTGAATTGGATCATCTAGATATACTCATGGGAAATTACCAACTAACTAGATAAATTGCGAAGGAAGGTGAAGGTCAGAGGGAACAAACAGGGAGATGAATGAATATTACATCTCTTTCCTCATGTGCTTGTGCTGAGATGGGCATTAAGCTTTTCAATCTTTATTGTATGAATTTGTTGGAATGAATCAGTCATCATTGTCTTCTTCTTCCTCTTCTTCAAAAACAAACAAACAAACAAACAAACAAATAAATAAAGCAAAACCAAGCAACCATGGAGCAGAAGCAACCCAGTTTCTCCTACCTCATACATTCAGAAATCTCTTCTAAAGCTGAGAATGCCAAAGGGGATGCTCCTTGGGTAAAGAGATTCTATTGGTGTGTCCCCAAGAACATCTTTTTTTTTGAAAGGAGACAAATGGTCTAGTGTGAAAGCGGGAACCAAATGGCTTTGCAATTTGAAATACTTCACGTACCTGAAGTTGCTTATCAGTCCCTGTATATATATATATATATATATATATATATATATATATATATATATATATATATATATATATTGTATAACATCAAGCTGAATATTTTGGGCTGTAGGCATGTATCTATAATTTGTAGGTAGTACTTTTATCATACTAGGTGTCTTAGTTAGGTTTACAATTGCCGTGATAAAAAAAACATGACTAAATAAACATTTCACAATGAGTAGCAGAGAATTCCTGTTGAATAAACTCAATGTAAATTTCACTTAACTTATTAGAACTCATTTATCTCTTAAAATATGGAAACACATCTGTAAAATAATGTTTTTGGATATAGTCACTATGGAAATCTTTTGTGACACCACACACACATTCACACACCTACATAACTTCAGCTAATAGATGGCAGTGTCTTGTATATCCTTTATGTAAGATGAGATTGGTTAGATTTATGTACCTCAAAAAAATGTAAAAAATGTCCATTCTTTGCTCTTTATTTGTAGTTTGGAGCTTGCACCTTAAAGGTAACCTTACATAAGTAGGTATAGCAAACCACTAGGTGGAGAGATTGCCATTCTGAAGGAAAGCAATGCTAATCACAGAGTACTTCTTTAATTAACATTTATTGAATAGGACAGAATATTTGATTCTATCTTGGTATCATTGATTCAGATAGGCTCTATGGAATCATGCAAGAGAATTAACCTAGGAGTCCAGAAGCCACTGTTTCTGTCCTGACTCTGAAGTGTTTTGATAAGATGTTTACTTTCAGCCCAGATTCACTGTCCACATCTACAAATAAAGACAGCAGTATATAACATGTTTCAAGTAATAAATAATAGAGTTAGATAAGTTATAAAACACATATAGGGGGCTGGAGAGATGGGTCAGCGGTTAAGAGCACCGTTTGCTCTTCCAGAGGACCCGGGTTCGATTCCCAGCACCCACATGGCAGCTAACAACTGTCTGTAGTTCCAGTTCCAGGCAAACACCAAGGCAAATAAATAAATAAAGTTGTTTAAAAAAAAAACACATATAAGATACCTTCACCATCTTCTGAGATGTATCTTGGCCAAAGCAGATTAAGCTAGAAAGAATATTTTGGCTTCGTCAGAAGCACAAGGGGGAAAGTAATGAATTTAAATCCCCTGGTGGCCACACTGAGAAAATATACTCCAAATCTATAGTGAATTCTTCAGTTTCCAGTGTAAGAGAATATGCCAACACTGTATACTGGTGAGCAAGTGTCTTTTTCACAAACAATAATTGAGATGTGTATGTTGGTAGTATGTTTATTTCCAGACGGGTCTGCAGAGTTCCTCTGTAGACGTGATTTACTTTCTTTTCTGAAATAGCCACCGGCCCCTTGCATTGGCTTACTTCAGCTGCTCTAACAAAATATTGTGGATTTGGTGGTTATGAATAAAGAATTCATTTCTCACCTTCTTAGAGTCTGAAAAGTTCAAGGTCAAGGAGAATGTGTGTGTGTGTGTGTGTGTGTGTGTGTGTGTGTGTGTGTGTGTGGTGCGCGTGCGCTATGGAGCTACTATCTGGTTCATAGAAAAGGTATTCTTATCTGGCTCTCACATAATAGAAGAAGAGGAGGCAGCTCGCTGAACCTCATTTATATTGGTATTAACCCATTTTAAATCACTGTTATAGTCTCCATGTCCTAATAACATCAGATTGGTTGGGCTATTTTGTTGTTGTTAAACGCTATGATTTTATGTGTATGGGTATTTTGCCTATGTGTATGTAGGTATACCATGGGGGGGGGCTGGTACCCTCAGAAGCCAGAAGAAGATGTCAGCTTCCCTGGACCTAGAGTTGTGGAAGGTTGTGAGATGTTATGTGGGTGCTGAGAACCTCCTCTTTCTGGGAGAGCTGTCAGTCACCTTAACCACTGACTACATAGCAAACCTCAGTACTCAACCATTGCTTATTATTATCCTGGGTTTTGCCCTATATGAGCTGCCGCTTTTCTAGGGTATTTCTCACATGCCTTACTTTTCTATTGGTGGGATTTTCTGATCTCTACCTATGGATTTAGCCCTACCTACCTAAATTAGACAATCAATCAATCAATCAATCAACCAGTCAATCAATCAATCCTGCCTATAAACGGGAGAAATTGATTAAAGATCTACTCGGTATTGTTATTTATATCTATGCATGCATTTTGGCAACCAGCCTATGTCTTGCTGAAGATTAAACTGCCAGGCTATCTCCAAGTTTTAGTCTCTGACATGCTGGATTTGGAGAAACAAGTTTCTTCTCATTAAAATATTCTTTCCAATATAAGTTGTCAGCATTATTTAAGAAGGTGGTTATTGCAATGGTAAAGATATGTTGAGGAAATCCCAGAAAACCATCCTGAGAAGCCAAGAAAGAGTTAAATGATTTATCTTTAGATACTTATGCCCCCACCAAGTTAATCTTAATCCTTTCTCAGGGATACCATGCCAGACTCCAGAACTCAGTTCCATGGCTCTATTGCTTTTGAGGATCTCTGATATAAACTTTCTATATGCTTTGATCTCTAAATTATGCATGTGCTCAACTTAGTTTCAGTGACTAATGTGCTCTGATTATATCTTGCTGGATGTCTTTGTGATCTACTGATTATCTAAAGTAACACATTCTAACCATCTTTGGGTTGGAAATACATAGCTTTGTCATCTTACATATCCAGTCATACGCCGTTCTCTTTCTTGTTCTAAATTTTTAACCCCATTCATTTCCAAAGTGTCATGCAGTGTCCACACTACTGCCTCTGAGGGCAATAGTGGAGTGGTGGAGATGGTTAAAGAGCTGACAAGCATAAGGAGATTGAAAGTCATTTCTATGGTTTGGATAATTCTTTGTGTATTTGTAACAAGAGAAGACACACAAAGTAGCAGGATCGCAAAATACAAAAGTACCATTTTTCCTTCTACTTATTTTCTGATTTACATCAATGGGCAGTTTGACTAATTCAGGAAGCCTGACTCTTATCTCCTTTCAACATTTCTAAACCTGTAAATTAAACTTTTCCTAAAAGTGATTTTGCATAATGTGTGTTCATCCTCTTAGCCTGAGTCCTTTAGGAAGCTGTCTCTGAGACAGACATCTCAGGAAGTTTACTGGGATGTGTTGTCCAGAACAACTTGAGAAAGAGAAGAGAGAACCATAGATATGGGAAAGATCTCATAGAGAGCTGTGGCACTGTGATAATCCTTCTGCGTTCTGAACCGAGACAAGACAATCTGGTCTTTCTTCATGCACCTTACATAGGCTCTGTGTGTGCTGTCCTAGAAATATTTATGATTTCATTGAGTCACATTTCTCTCTCTAAAAGCAACCACTAGAGAGAACTCTGGTGTGAAGTATATGTGAGACATGAGGGGTGCATTTAGTGGCTCCTCCCAGCACATACATGCTAAAATACAAATATGTACTATATAAAAATCCATACCTAGACATTTTTATATGTATACACACAGCATGCATGCGGCTAGGCTGACATTGGTCATGGTGCCTTGACTTCACCAACATCTACCAAAATCCTCAAACTACTGAATTCCTCCATAGAAAAGTTTACTCCATTTCAAGAAGAAATCCTTCTAGAATTCTCAAGTTCAAGTCAGGCTATTTTATAGTCAGCATCAAAAAGTCATTTTAGAGTCTTAAAAATAGCATTCTGCCTACCTCCACATTATTACCACTACCCCACGATTACACCAAAAAGCTTTTATAATAAATTATCTGAGATGTTTCTAAAGGCAGTTCTTTCATAGGGGGAACAATACCCTCATGTGCAAAAATCTATACTTCAGCTAATGGCTAAGGCTTATACTGACTACAAGCATAATGAGGTCACTGTGTTCGGTTGATATAAGGATAGTTCTCTTTAGCCCTTTGGGCCTAAATGTCAGAGTGGTTATTTCTCTGTGTTAAAAATTCTATATTCTTCTTCACTTCTAATAAAAATTCCATTAAAGTAGCACTTTGACCATAATCTCTAACCCTGGATCAGTTTTCTAGTTCATTTCTATTCCCAGCTGAATATATATATATATATATATGTATATATATATATATATATATATATGTTACCTCCTTAAAATTTTTTTATGGTGCTTGATTCATACCAGTTTTTATTTTTATTAAAATGAATTTATTACTGAATTAATTGGGTTAATTGCTTTTCTTTTTTAAAAATTTTTTTTTGATTTATTTATTTATTATGCATACAGTTTTTACAGAAGAGGGCGCCAAACCTCATCATAGATGGTTGTGAGCCACCATGTGGTTTTGCTGGGAATTGAACTCAGGACCTCTGGAAGAACAGTCAGTGCTCTTAACCTCTGAGCCATCTCTCCAGCCCCGGGTTAATTGCTTTTCTATCTTGTTATGAAGTGAACTAAAATTAAGTCTTAGGTTTTGATAAATTATGTCTTGCAGTAGTCATTAAAACTAACATTTGGGCTCTTGAGTCACCCCCGCGCAGGCAAGGCTCGGTGTGCCGGTCGGACGTGTCCGTGCCCACTCTGCTCTGTACTACTACTCGGCTTTCCTGCCAAGATGCCTGAGGAAATGCACCATGGAGAGAAAGAGGTGGAGACTTTGGCCTTTCAGGCAGAAATCGCTCAACTCATGTCCTTAATCACCAATACTTTCTATTCAAACAAGGAAGTTTTCCTTCGAGAGTTGATCTCTAATGCTTCTGATGCCTTGGGCAAGATTCGCTATGAGAGCCTGACAGACCCTTCCAAGTTGGACAGTGGTAAAGAGCTGAAAATTGACATCATCCCCAACCCTCAGGAGCGCACACTGACTTTGGTGGACACAGGTATTGGCATGACCAAGGCTGATCTCATAAATAACTTGGGAACCATTGCTAAGTCTGGCACAAAGGCATTCATGGAGGCTCTCCAGGCTGGTGCAGACATCTCCATGATTGGGAAGTTTGGTGTTGGCTTCTATTCTGCCTATCTAGTGGCAGAGAAAGTGGTTGTAATCACAAAGCACAATGATGATGAGCAGTATGCCTGGGAGTCCTCTGCTGGTGGATCCTTCACAGTTCGTGCAGAGCATGGTGAGCCCATAGGCTGGGGTACCAAAGTGATCCTTCACGTCAAAGACCAGACAGAATATTTGGAGGAGAGGAGGGTCAAGGAAGTGGTGAAGAAACACTCACAGTTCATAGGCTATCACATCACCCTCTATTTGGAGAAGGAACGAAAGAAGGAGATCAGTGATGATGAAGCAGAGGAAGAGAAGGACGAGAAAGAGGAAGAAGAATGATGAGGAGAAGCCCAAGACTGAAGATGTGGGATCAGACGAGGAAGATGACAGTGGCAAAGATAAGAAAAAGAAGATGAAGAAGATTAAGGAGAAATACATTGATCACGAAGAGTTAAATAAGACTAAGCCCATTTGGACCAGAAACCCTGATGACATCACTCAAGAAGAAAATGGTGAATTCTATAAGAGCCTCACCAATGATTGGGAGGACCACTTGGCTGTCAAGCACTTCTCTGTAGAAGGTCAGCTAGAATTCAGAGCATTGCTCTTCATTCCTTGGCGAGCTCCCTTTGACCTTTTTGAGAACAAGAAGAAAAAGAACAACATCAAACTGTACGTCTGACGTGTGTTCATCATGGACAGCTGTGATGAGCTGATACCTGAGTACCTCAACTTCATTCGTGGTGTGGTTGACTCTGAGGACCTGCCCCTGAACATCTTCAGAGAAATGCTCCAGCAGAGCAAGATCCTGAAAGTTATCCGCAAAAAGTGAAGAAGTGCCTTGAGCTCTTCTCTGAGTTGGCTGAAGACAAAGAGAACTACAAGAAGTTTTATGAGGCCTTCTCCAAGAATTTGAAGCTTGGATCCACAAAGATTCCACTAACCGTAGGCGCCTCTCTGACCTGCTCCGCTACCACACTTCTCAGTCTGGAGATGAGATGACTTCCCTGTCAGAGTATGTGTCTCGTATGAAGGAGACACAGAAGTCCATCTACTATATTACTGGTGAGAGCAAAGAGCAGGTGGCCAATTCTGCCTTTGTGGAGTGTGCGTAGAAGCGGGGCTTTGAGGTGGTGTACATGACCGAGCCTATCGACAAGAACTGCATGCAGCAGCTCAAGGAGTTTGATGGGAAGAGCCTGGTCTCTGACCAAGGAAGGCCTGGAGCTACCAGAGGATGAGGAGGAGAAGAAAAAGAAAATGGAGGGGAGCAAGGCAAAATTTGAGAATCCCTGCAAGCTCATGAAGAAGATCTTGGATAAGAAGGTTGAGAAGATGACAATCTCCAATAGGCTTGTGTCGTCACCCTGCTGCATTGTGACAAGCACGTATGGCTGGACAGTCAATATGGAGCGGATCATGAAGGCCCAGGCACTTTGAGACAACTCTACAATAGGTTTACATGATGGCCAAAAAGCACCTAGAGATCAACCCTGACCACCCCATTGTGGAGACCCGGAGGCAGAAGGCTGAGGCAGACAAAAATGACAAGGCTGTCAAGGACCTGGTGGTGTTGCTGTTCGAAACTGCTCTGCTCTCCTCTGGTTTCTCACTTGAGGGTCCCCAAACCCACTCCAACCGCATCTACCGCATGATCAAGCTAGGCCTGCGTACTGATGAAGATGAGGTGACAGCAGAGGAGCCAAGTGCTGCTGTTCCTGATGAGATCCCCCCACTGGAGAGTGATGAGGGAAGAAGTGGATTAAAGACCTGGGAAGACCTTGCCCCCTGTATAGTTTCCCTGTGGCGCCCCCAGCAGCCTTGACTGGTTCTGACCTACCTGGCTCTCTCTGCTCATGCTAGAGGAAACCCCCTCCCACAGAATAGCAGGGTTGGGTATTGTGTATTGTGGTTTTATGTTTGTTTTATTTTTGTTCTGAAATTAAAAGTATGCAAAATAAAAAACATGCAGTTTTAAAAAAAAACTGAAATTTGGAAGAAATCGTATTAAAAGTAAGGTTGTTTGAAGTAATAAAATATGAAACAAATTGGTTATTGAGAAGTAGGTGTTTTTCTACACAAGCATCAAATTCTTTTTTTTTTTTTTTTTTTTTTTTTTGGTGCTTTGCTAGGAGAGGGATAAGATTCTCCACTAATAGTAGTGTCTCAGCGACACAGATCCAAAACTTTAAGCCCTTCCATTAGAACTATTATGAACTCATTTTTATTGTTTCATTACAACCATCACCCAGTGACTAATTATTATCTTTGGCACTAATGATGAGTGTTAGAGAAAATAATAAGGTAAAAGGAAAAATAACAGGATGAAAGCTTTTGAGGTCTTAAAAGATGTTAGCAGGTAGCTTTCCCTGAAAGCTTAATATGTGGCAGGCTGTGCCCTAACAGCTTTAGTGTTATAATAATTGTATAAAGCAGAGTTTCGTTCTGAAATTTCTAATAAAGAAATCGAGGTACAGAAAGAATAAGAAGCATAGCCTAATCACACAGTTGGTAAGCGTGCGGTGTTAAGACAGGCAGCTTTGCGCCACAGTCACTCCTAGTTAAAGGGCTATTGGAAAGTCCATATTTGCCTCACATTCCTGTATTTTATGATCTTTTTTATGTGATACAAATTATTATTCTGATATTTTTGAAAGACAAAAGAATATTATATAAAAAGTAACACTGAGCCAAAACCTATAATGAAAAATAAGAAGGTAATGTTTTTAAAGATATGTAGCTAGTGATGTGTATGAGTACTTGGATCAGTCCCCCATCCCTGTCTTATAGTACCTTGGGGTATGGCTAGAGATGGAAATATATTGGTGGGTACCACGTTCAAATTGTGGACGCAAGGTCTGCTTTATTGGTTTAACCAAAGCCAGAGATGTGAAAATTTGCAATGATCTGATCAATGACCACATTTTTTGAACTAGTGATTTGAAGCTGGTCAATGCCTACTGCTAAAACATGTATACAGGTGCCCTAACCTTGCGTGCTAAATGATTCTGTGAAATCAACAAATCATTGATGATGTTTAGTCCAGAAAGTTTATTTATTCTTTTGGTAGGTGGAGGATGTAGGGAAAATGATTTTTACTCAGGTGTGCAGCTTTTATGTTTTACTTTTAGCTGAGCTGGGAAAAATACAAGTTTGAGGCCAACCTGGTTATAGGACAAAACTGTCAGGGGGAAAAAGAGAAAGAGAAATAATTGTCATATTTGCCGTATCTATTTCTCTCAACTTCAAAGGAAAGTTATCATCTGTCTCATACCCATGTCTGTGGCTTACTGCTCTTTTGCCCTTTTCACAGTGTTTTTACAACACTGTGTCCCAAAGTCACCTTTTTTCCCCTTAAAGCCCACCCTCCACATAAATTAATGTTTTTGTTCACTTTCTTCTCCTTTGCCATCCTTTCTCACTCCCAATCAGCATCAAGCTCACTATCTCGAGAGGAGAACATGAAACCTAGATGCATGAACAGAAAACTGTCTTTGTCTGAAATGCCCTATGGCACCTTTGGGAAAGAGGAAACATGAATGTACATATTCCCATAGATTCTGAAAGGAAAACACATCCCCTAAAATATTCCCCAGACTGAAGATGGAGACAAAGTGAAGAGATAGGCAGAGTCTGTGGGTTGTGAAGAGAACGGCTGGAGAATAAAGCCAATCCTGTCAGGAATGGGGACTGTCTCAGAGAGGGAGCACTACATCTGGAATTGTCAAGTGATCAGGGGCATCCATAAAGCACAGTCTCTCTCCACCTGCTGCAGACTATGCTACTTGTCTTTTTGGGTGGAATTTAATGGGGATTTCCCTTGATCCAGACTAGGACTTTGCCCTGGTGGAAAGTTATGCAGCATAAGCAAGCCTTTGTTGACAGACTATCTGCCCATATGGCATGACTAAGCCCCATCTTCCCTGTTTTCAGCAATTACGGAAGGCTGAGTCTTTGAAAACTATCATCAGGTGAGGAGAATGGGAAAAATTAATGAAAGTAGCTCAAGGTTTGCAATATTTTACAATGTTGTGGAATATCCACCAGAGAAGACTAGTTGGGCACAAGTTTAAGCTACTAGAAAGTCTTTGTTAACTAGCCAGAGACTCCACCCTTTCCCTCCTTCTCTTGTGTCTCCCCCTGAGTATCAACAAAACATGGCAGATCAAGTTGCAGTAAGACAAAGACCACCCCATGTATTCAGACTGCACAGGGTGACCCAGTATGGGGAATAGGGTCCCCAAACCAGTAAAAGAGTTGAAGACAGTCTCTACTCACAGGGTTAGAAATTCCACAAGAGGACCAAGTTATAAATATGTAACACATATGCATCTCCTGTGACAAGATTGGTGCTTAGACCAATCACTTGTCATCACAGAGGCTTCATCCTGCAAGTGATAGAAACATGCAGAGATACACAGCCAAACAATAGGTGGAGTTTGGGAAATATTATAAATCCAGGTAAGCTTTTAAACACAAAAACCATATTCTGGGATGACAAGCTTCAGTTAATAAGAACAGTTAGTCAAAAGACAAACTACAAAAGCCAAAAAGCAAGGTTAATACGTTTAAAAACTTTTCCGGAACTATGGACTTTGATGTATTAGGTCTTTGTTTTTGCTTTGGCCAGGTTTTATGGCCTGAGTGGTACCACTATCATGGTGTCAGTTATGCTAAGGTCTGGGGACCTGCTACAGGTTCAAAAATACAGATGACACAAAGCACATACATTTGCTTGCTTATTATTCATTTATTTATTTATTTATTTATTTATTTGCTTGCTTGTTTAAAGACATGCTCTAATAGAACCCACTCTGGCCTTGAGCTCACTATTTAGCTAGATGATGCTGATCTCAAAGTGTTCTTGCCTCTACCTCCCAAGTGCTGGGATTATAGTTGTGTGACACCACAGCAGACCTGCTGCTCCTTCTAATCAGAGTAGACATCTTATTTGTTAGCTCTGTGGTATTTGTTTTTTCTTTTCTCTCCAACCTCATCTCTCTCTGCTGGTTAATTTTCATGTCAATTGATTGGATTAAGAATCACCCAGGGGATTAGTGGAGCACACTTCTTGGTGTGTCTGTGCTGCTGCTTCCAGGGATGATTAGATCACATGGGCTCTGAATTAATATCAATTCCTTAGTGTATTGAAACCATGACCACCTTATTGGGAGGTGGTGAAAAGTAGGAAGTAGGGCTCCATTGAAGACAGGAAGTTATAATGTGTGTGTCCTTTGGACCCATATTTGCCCCAACTTCTTCCTGTATTGCTCTCTTTCTTGGCTTTTTGGCAATGGTGATGTGAGCAGCTTTGCTCTCCCATGTCCACTCCACCATCATGGACTAACATCTCTGAACCCATGAATGAAGGGAATCTTTCTCCATGTAAATTATTTCTGTGAGATATTATGTCATATCAATGTGAAGGTAATTAGTATTCCTTCTGGGCAGTTTGTCTCAGTCTTTATTCTTTCTGTTTATTCTGCACAGTCTTCAAATGTTGGTGCTGTTTGTTGTCTTTTTTTTGTTCTCTTTCTACCATTTTCTCCTTTTAACTATTTTTGAAGGGAATAATCAATACCATTGACCACCTTCATAAATTCTAATTATATTCAAGTCTATCCTATGAATTTAGGACAGTTCTGAGGTCCAGATCCATATATCCAAGTGCTCAGATAACACATTCTCTTTGGCTTACTGCATTTGATTCAGTGCAATTGAACTTATGATATTTCTTCACCCATAAGTTACTTCTTGTATGTCTTAAAAAAACCATCCTCTTCTTTTCATATTTTGACCTTAGGACTCAGACAATCATCCTTTAAGGTCTTTGATCGCTCATATCCAGTTGAATTTCTAATACATATTCTTTATCAATAGAATTCTAATTTTAATTTTTTCTTGAAGGGGTCACTACTATAAATACTATATTGGAATTTCTACTTTCACTGCCCAAAAGTCTCAGAAAGGCAATCCTATTTATTATCATAGTCCATGTAGACCGAGAAACAAAAATGTGAAATCTTAGCAAGTCCTATATGAGCCATCATAAGGTCAGAGGTTAGGGTAGACCAGTAGCTAAGAGAATGGATTTGACTGACTAGAAACAAATTATCCTTAGAGCCATGGCCTTTCCATCTCTGTTTAAACCCTAACTTATTATGTAGGCTATGAGAGAAGGTTGCAGATTCCTTCAAGCTCTATGCCACTACCTTTTGGGTACATTGAGAAGGCTTATAATCAACATTCAGTGCTGCAATTATGTTGAGTAAAGAAGAATAATTAGAAAGTATCAATATGTGTTAATTTTTTTTCAGTTTAGAGTACTTGGAAATATCCATTTGCTTCAAGAGGAGCTTATGGTATGGGATTGCATAAATTATGTCAGCACTACATAGAAAAAAAAAGCCACTCTTGGTTTCTAAAAGCAAAAGATTTTAAGTAAAACATTAGTTTTGAAGATAATGGCTCATAGAAAAAGATTATAAAAATTCCCTAAGGTTATTAAAAAAGAATGGAGTTTAGAGAATTCAGAATTTAATATTTCTTCTCCATTGTAAAATGACTCCTCTTTCTGACTCACACCACAAGGCTTTCTTCACAAAGTTTACTCTTCTTCTGAGACACACAAATAGTGAGGAGCTCTCAGCTTCTCTGGGTTTTTTGGGTTAGCTGAGTCCTAGTTGATAGAACTGGAGTCAACAGTTTGTGCGACAGTGCCTGACGTATCTCATAGCAGCTTTATGTGTAGGCTTTTTTGAAGGTTGAGGAAAAAGCCAGAATGATACACCATGGCAGAAGCCTTGCCTCTGTATGACAAAATATGTCTGGCCAAAAATGCCTGTCTTGAATGATGACAATGTGAAATTATGCCACATGTTTTGTTGTATAAGGTCACATGTAGGGTATGACAGGTATAGTCATTACAGCAGTGAAGATTCTCTTAACTGATATAAAGTTACAGTTCAAAGCCTATGGGAGTGTCCTAGTAGCTCCAGAGGATTGTGAAAGGGCTGGTGGGGGAGGGAAGAGGGAAAGGCTGGGTAATAGTGCCAGGGACAAGTTCTGATCATCCTTCTGTAGGCTTTGGCTCGGACAGTGGCAACATCAAAGCATCAAGGTTCAGCTACTTAGGACTGGAGCACAGATTCAGATTTTCTACTTGACTCTTAAATTTGGAATCTAGATATTTTCTTACGCTCTGGAAGTGGAACACAGCACTCTTAAGAAGGCAGGCTTGGGAGCTTCCTGGTCTATAGAGGGGAATTTCTGTGAAAAAAGTAGTGCAGTGACTTGAACTGAGGGCGATGGGGTTAGTAGCCTGGAGTATGTGTATGTGTGTTATACATGATTTTATTTTTGTGATAGAACTCCATGACCGAAAGCAACTTGGGAAGGAAAGAGTTCATTAGACTTACATGTTCCAGGTCACAGTCTGTTGAGAGAAGCAATGGTAGAAACACAAGTCAGGAACCTGGAGACAGGAACTGAAGCAGATCCCAAGTGGGGGGGGGTTACTGCATCCTGGGTCTTTATGCTTTGCTCTGCTTGAGTATACAACATGGGGTCACCTGCCCTGGGTTGTCATCACCTCCTATATTAATCATTGATAAAGAAAACGTTTAATAGGCTTGGCCACAGTCTCATTTGGCAGGGACGTTTTTCACAATTGAAGTTTCCTTTTTCCAAAGGGCCTTAGTTTGTATTAAGTTGACAAAAACAAAACAATCAAACAAAAGCACAAAAACAAAACAAAAACCTAACCAAGGCAGTATGCATTGTGTGCAAATGTGTATTTGTATGTGTATGTAAGTATGAGGACTGTTTAACTAGAGAACTGAGAACTGAGTTGAATCATTCAGGAAAGGCTATTGAGTGTCATTTCCAACCCCTCAAACAGACCAACTCTCTTGTTTTTATAAAGTCCTAATGTCAGCCTCAAACATCAGGAAAATCACTGTTCTGTGGTCAATGAGAACTCTTGCTGTAGAGACAGAGGCAGTAGAAGTACTGTCGAGAGATTGCATGAGCCACACATCTTCTCACAGTTGAGCAATAAGAATTGGGAGGGGCAGAAATAGGAAAGAAAATAGTCAGGTATAATGGTTCATGCCTGTAATCTTAGTACGGATGGAACAGAAGGTGTGTCTCAGGTTCTAGGCCAAGTGAGATGTATAGTGAGTTCTAAGTTAGCTTGAGCTGCATGAGGAGAGAGAGAGAATGAAAAAGAGAAGAGAGAGGGAGAGAGATCAAGAGAGAGCAAGAGAAACAAGGAGAGAGAAAGAGAGTGTGTGCAAGAGAGAGCTGAAAGATACCAACTGATTTTGAAACTAAGTAGGTTGGGAATTACATTCTGAGAGACTGAGCATTCAATTGGATTGATGTTTAAATTTCTACATTAGAATCATGGTTCAAAAGAAAAGGGCAAGCATGTTCTAGAAATTGAAGGAACATGCTGTTTATAGTCTGTCTCTTAGTGAATCATCTGCTTTCTGATTTTTATTGCTACTACCAATGCACATTATTTACACAGGTTAATGGGATTCAGCATTATGTTTTCATACTGAAATACATGTATTGACCATATCCATTTCACACTTTGTCTACCCTCTTTGTGCCTTGCCTCTTTTCTCCTCACCCACTTTCCAATTTGTAATAATCTCTATCTATCCTTTGTCTCAAACAATGTCAACCCTTATTTAGGTAAAAATTTTGAGCTCACTTCCAGATTTTGAAAACTTACCAGTCCCAAAGATGGAAAACCCACCAATCCCTGGGCTCAGGCCTTGAAATCTCACTAACCCCCACCTTGGAAATCTCCACCCTGGAAAATCCCCACAAAACCTTATATAAACCTGTTTCTTATTCAATTCTTTGCTGCTTCTCATCCAAGCAGAGGCAGCCACCATCTTGTGTCTTTCTCAATAAGTTTCTTATATGAGGTTTGTATTGCACTGTGACTTTGTGGCATTCCTTGGCTTCCAATTGCCAGGAAACCTTTTGCTTCAGAGCTACAACATTTGTACTGGGGAAGCCTTCCCCTCAGAGCTGCAGCACTTGCTCCCCTCAGGGCCACAGTGCTTACACCTTCTCTGAAGGTCAAAGACTGCCTCCTCTCTCAGGCCTTCCTTTCTTCCCCTCCTCCCCTCTTAACTAAAACCTTTTGAGGACCAGCCCCCAAAAGGTTTTCTCTCAGGGTCCAAGAGATATGCTTCTGGCCAGAGAGGAAATCTACAGGATTTAATCAAACTCACAGCGATTTCTTTTTTTATTTCTTTATTGGCCTAACAATCACAACAGTGAAGACATAGGCTTATATACTCATGAAGACAGTAATTCTCTGACAAGTCAATGCAGGGCTTGAAATCCTCAGGGTCATAAAGAGGGGTGATGAGATTTACACACAGACAGTGACTGTCAATTTGGTTTAAGACACAAAGGTGGGAGTACCTAGTCAAGGATTTCTTTGGTGAGGGTCAACTAAAGATTATAACAACGAGGCAATATAACTGGGTGGTGGATATTTGCCTTAACTACAATCCTAAGTGTGGCTGGACATAAGGTTAAAAGTTTATTAATCAGGAAAAAATCACGAACAAAGTAAAATCTTGTGCTATTTCTATAAGATCTTCTTCAAGTCACTTTTGTGACAGGAGTGTTCTCGGTTGCTAGGTGACCTGAGTAAGAAATGGAGGGAAGCCTGCAGCTTTTGTTCTGCTAGAGCACTTTCCAGAGGAGGGACTCTGTAAAGGCTTGTTTTTTTTTTTTTTTTTTTTTACAAGAAATGGGGCCTGTTATTTTTGACTGCTCAGGTCTTACCGTTCGATGCTTCAGAATAAATATTTGTTTTAGTATCTGCTACTAAGAGTTTGTAAATTATCTTTTTTTTTCCTTTAAAACCTTATAAGTTAGGAATCTGTGTTAATGAATCCAGGTGTAAGTATAGTGAGCTAAGGGCCTAAGATTACTTAGCACTAGGCTGTTCTCTCATCAGTAAGGGTGGTGGATTGAGGACATACCATTGTGTAATCTATCTGTAGCTGTCCTTGGATGTCTAAGAAATATTTCAAATGGGTTGCTTTGTTGAGGGTCATCTCTGCCCATATGTTTACTGGCAAAGGTAATTGCAGGGAGGACAGACATTAAGTTTGCTCTGGGCAGAGGAACAAAACCTGATTTATGAGAAAAGAGATCTCGTCTTTGTGAGTGTTTAACATATTAGCTAGGAGAAGTTATCAATATGCCCCCAGATGTATGGGGGAAATTGTGCCCAATACGTGATCAATCACACTGCTAAAAAGTTCCTGAGAAATAAATTTCAAGGAAATAACAAATGGGAAAGCTATAATCACATACAAAAAATCCTCTGTAGGAAATAGCTAATACATTCAAAGGTTATTAATATCAAACTCCTTGAGATTTTGGCTTTGCTTCAACCAAGATCCTTGACTCTGATGGGTCAGCCATGTCAGTGCCAACTGAGTTCCTACTTAATATTTCTGCAGCTCCAAGCACCTTCTGTTACTTCCTCTTTCTTGTTACCCTGTGCTTTGAACCCAGGGTCTCATATATATTATGGGAGGACTCTACCAAAGAGCTATAACTTCAGCCCCACTGACTTGTCAGGATAGGGAGACATTAGCATGGTTACTTTGCATTCACACAGGACTTTTATTCAGTTATGAAATATGAGTCTGTCAAAAGATTCTATCTAATTGCTAAGAGAGCTATTTGGTTTCCAATAATATAAATTAGGTCAAAATAAAGAGAGGCAAACAAACAAAGTCCTCTGAGCTAAGCAAGGCAACACTTTAATCTTAATACTTGGGAGGTAGATGCAGGAGACAGATCTCTGTGTGCACAGGGCTAGCCTGGTCTATAGAGAGTTCCACAACAGCCTGAGCTACATAGAGAAAATTTATCTCTAGTAATAAAAGAAAGTCCTCTGTGTTTAACTAAACAGGAAACAGAAAATGCTAATATTTCCTGAAGAGTAAATCCTAATGTAATTTGATTTGCCTTGAAATGACTATCAATTTTAAAAATAGTCAAGACCACAGGCAATGGTAAGAAGCTAAATATATCTGCCCAATGACCAACAGTGACTTATAAGTATCTCTTTGCATTTTGTGTTTGTCAAGAAGGTTCAGATGTAAATTCTGATTTGGGTATTAAAATAACATGTTTAGACTGATTAATGAGTAAGTGATGTCTCAGTTAATTTTCAATAAAGTATGTATATTTAGATTAGTGCTTCTAAATTCTCCTGAGAGCTCTTATAAATATGAATGGTGTGTCTTAGAATCAAGGACTTCAGACAACAGAACATGAGCACATTACCGGTCTCCCCTCTCCTTTAGGATCTTGGTTTGTTTTTTTTTTTTTTTTCACATGCTCTCCTCATTCTTTCCCCAAATCTCAGTGGATAATCCAGCTCCACTGAGCAGCCCCATCTGGAGAAACACACTGTACTTTCCCAAGTTCTGCATCCAGCCTGCATGTCTGCTTAGTCTGCTTTTTCTTCCACTCTTTAGTACAGTTTTCCCGTCTCTCTCTTCATACCTCAAAACTGAATCCAGACATTTTCTGCTCTAGACAAATCTTTCTGACTCTGTACCAACTCCACGGTGTGCCCTGTGCTTGGCTCTGGCACGGCGCTTACAGTGCAGTCATATATTTTTACTCACATAGATTCAACAACACACAAACAAAACCAAACATATTTCCCATGCAGCATGGCCCCTTAGTGGGAGCCAAGTTCTTCATCTGCTGCTTAGCGGAAGAAATAACAATCTTTTGCCATGCTGTGCACGTGTGTGTGTGTGTGTGTGTGTGTGTGTGTGTGTGTGAGAGAGAGAGAGAGAGAGAGAGAGAGAGAGAGAGAGAGATCAACACTGCATGTGAGAGCTGTCCCGAATCATTACAGTTTATTTCACACAGTTGCAGGACTCTGCTTGCAAAAACCAAGACTCACCATGTTTCAAGCAGGATAAAATATGATCCAGGAAATCAAAGACTACACATTTTTGAGAATTTCAAAGGTTTACTGTTGAATCTTCCAGAAGTTCCAGAAACAAAGCTGCTGTTCTTTTCTCACAGAAGGTGTGATTAGGAGTCCACCTCTTAAATGTGCACTACCTATAAGGAGCAGAGGAAATTCTGAGTAAGTTAAGTCCTGAGTGCAAGTGGACTTGGGCGCATAAATGAGAAATTGGCAAATGTTCCCTATATAGGCCAGGATCAAGAGAGATGACAACGCTTTCCTTAAAAATCCTACTATGAGTGAGTGATCAATGTATACAAAATCTAACAACATTGGCTTTTTCCTCCCAGATGCTGAGAACCTGAGACTGATCCTCCAGGGTTCTCCTATGGGGACTAGCCAACACTTGGTCCTGTCCTGTACCAAATAAACATGCTAAGGTTTGATGCGTGATATAGTTGGTGCCACTACATGAGAACATGTACACCCCACTCTAATACATTGCCAGTTCTAGTCAGGGTTCCAGGATTCTCAACAGCTCATATTGAGAAGCCACTGAATAATTTAAGTAATTATTTGATGGGTTTTACATTTAAAATGATTACTTACATTGTCATGGGAAATAGGGTTTAAGGCAAAGAAAGGTTGGCTAGGGAGAAAACTTGTTAGGAAATAAATTATGTGGGTCCAGACAAGTGATGGGAGTGACTTGATTTAAAAAAGGATGAAGAGAGGAGCCAGGGTCTAGATTTGGTGACTGGTTATTTTGGCAAGTTATTTGGGGTGGGAGGTGAAGGAAGCACTGAAAGAGAAAGAAAGGCCTTAGGATTGAGTGAAATGGGGAGGATGTTGGTACCATTTCCTATGACAGGGAACCCGAGGGGTCAGTCAAGGGATTTCTGAGCAAAGCAAATGACTGCTTTTCTCGAACCAACATTTGACTTTCTCTTATTCAGTGATTCTTAGCCACAAATCTATGGCAATGTCTAAATACACTTTTGATTGTCACTATTTAAAGAGTGGGTGGGTGGCTTTGCCCTTGGTGTCTACTAGGTAAAAACATGGGATGTTCCTGAGTACCCTACCATGCATAGAAATAGCACCTGAAACAAAGAATTACATGGTGCAAAATGTCAAAAGGACTGATGTTGAAAAATGTGTTCTAATTATTTCCCTCTCTTACTTCTGTCTGCCATAATATTCTTATGTCAATAAATCAGAGCCCTTGAGAATTCAAACATGCTCAGAATGTAAGTCCTCATCTGTCTTCTTCTTCTTCGCTAGGGCTTCCCCCGTAGCCTCTCATTACATGTTAATCATTCTCTTTCCACATGCATTAGTAATGGACCTCAGCGTTGCAGGCTGGCCTTTAAGTCTCCTATGAACACATACTGGGAGAAATTTTTAGATGTCATAGCTTCACGTTTCTTACTTAATTTCACAGTTCTAAGTTTAGGATTAAAATTTCATTCCATTTAGATAATGCTTCAAAAGAGTGATAAATGTTATTCCAATATATTTTGAATATTGATGGGCAAAATGTTGATTGTTATGAAGTAATTGAATTTTGACTTGTTTTTCTTCTTAAAAATACATGACAACTAAATAGCCCGAGGTTGTCAAGAAGGATTAAGTTAGGCAGATATTCCAGTACTTGGAAGAAAGTTCTTGGAGATTCTTAGTCAGGAAGAATCTCTCAAACTTCCCATAGGAGACCTTGGGCAATGCCTGAATATAGGTTTTTATTGTCCTTATTTCCAAAGTGGGTGGGGGGGTCTTGCCCATTAGGAAAAGACCTGGGAGACTCAGAAGTTCAATATCATCATTAGGGACATGGTAAGTTTCAGGCCAGCCTGCACTTCATTAAAAAACAAAGCACCCTGTCCCTCCAAAAACCTCAAACCAAACAATAATGCCCCAAACAAAAACAAATAAAAATCTGTTCTTTAAATGGGATTTTTAGAAAAATTCAGACTTTTTTTTAATTTTTACTTTTGAGAAATGTATTAAATCTCAAAATTAAATTGTGGTATAAATATGTTGTAATTTAATAATTATTCATAATTAAGTACTTGTCATAGTTAAGTCTTGTATTTAGTATCTAACTGAATACATCGATGAACATAACAGGTTAATATGGTTTGTCACCCAAGTTATACTCAGTTCACGTTTCCAACAAATCTTACCTAGTGCATACTATTCCTGGATGCTGCTCTTCAAAAATGTATCAGTAGACAAGTTCTACCCAGTCTCTCCCCTCGTGGAGCTTATTCAGTAAAGTCAGATCTCCCTTACACATGATCATATCAAAGTGGTTTCATTATTGAAATCCCATACTATTCGTAAGCTAATCAAGAGTGGTCTCCATGAGAAAGTAGTAATTAATGAGAACTGATTAAGTTAGAAAACAGAATCCCGGGAGAGCATATGCAACACCCTCAGGCTAAGTTCCGTTTATTTTACTCAGGAAAAACACAGAAGGATTTGAGATTTAACACTTCACGTTGAGAAGCCATAGAATAGTTTAAGTAGAGAAATTATTTGATGAGATTAACATTGAAGTTTTTTTTTTTTTTCTACCATCTGAAAATGAGGTTGAAGTCGAAGGGAAGGTAGTCTAGAGAGAAAACCTTTCAGAAAATAAATTATGAGGGTCCAGGCAATTGATGGGGGGACTTAAGTGGGAAAATGATGGAAAGAGAAGGCAGGGCCAAGTAGATTTGGTGACTGGTTATTTTGATGGTGTGTGTGTGTGTGTGTGTGTGTGTGTGTGTGTGTGTGTGTGTGTTTGTGAAGCACTGAAGGAGAAAGAAGGGAGCTAGAACATGGAGAAGGATCCTGGTACCATTTACTGTGTCAGGGAAGCCTAGGGGACAGGCAATTCTTGTTCAAGGTAGCTATAGATCATAAATTTATTTGAGAGTACCTGATACTTAAAATTCTTTAAAAAAAGATTCAAATGTGGTATGTAGAGCTACTGTGATCATTTGGAATTATGCATCTGCAACTTAGTAGAATAGTCTGGACTAAAGATAGGGCATTGGAAGACTGTCTATCAATGGTATTTGAAGATATGGGAGAAGATGAGATCTCTTTGGAAGAGAAATGGGAGAGAGCTACATGTAGGCTGAAAGCATAAGGAAGGATACATGGAAGGCTGAGCAGGGTGGAAGTGTGCAAAAAAAGACCAATAGATGTTCCAAGATAAACAAGGGGAATGTGTATGCAAATGTCCCTTTTTTTACCAAAGGAGGAATAGGATTCCTAGAATTCCCCCAACAGATCTCTGTTTGCAAAAAGAAGATGAAAGGGATCTAGGAGATAAGGATTGTAGTTGGAGACTGGGCAGAAGAGAATGGGATGGTCTTTGTGTAGTGCAACCAAGAATGTTACTCAACAGTAGCAGGGGCAGGAGGTGTGATAAAGGACAGTAGCATTTAAAGGGACTGAATTCATTGAGCCATACAATGAAAGCGACAGAAAGCCACGGCCAGGGCCTTAGGCAGAATTGCCAGAAGTTATCATGCAGAAATAGCTCTGAGGAGATTGGAAATACCAGGATGGTATGGGGGTGGTGGGGAGTGAAAGCTGCAAGGACACTGTAGACTCATATGCTCTCTGTACTGACCTTCCTTGACTTACTCATTAACACATTGTTAAGAATTTAACATAATTTTAACTAATATAATGCACATATGAACTGTTTAAGAGCCTGGTGAGAAAAGAAAACACCTAACAGAGTGACTATGCCTTTTATTTTGTATTTCCAGAGCATACATCTACTAAAGAGGTAATATAAAAGTGAGGAAATCAATAGCAAAAACATAAATTTAAAAATCGGGCAGGGTCCTCCTCAGGCGTTTCTCAATAGCACGTATACAAACGGCTAAGAAGTGTATGAACAAGCCTCCTCGAGCGGTCTCCCCACGCCAGTCAGGATGGATACAGTTCCTAAGACAAGTGTCAGCAAGGATGTGGGGACAAGGGAAATTTGCACACTGTTAGTGTGAATGTAGGTCAGTAAAGCCAGTGTGGAAAACATTTGGATGCTCCGAAAAGATAGAATTACCATTAGACCATTGAGATCCGAAGCAATGTAGAAAAATACATTTCAAAAAAATGGTAAGAAATCGAGGTATTGAAAGTGTGTTTTAGGTTGATTCAGCCATTCAACTTTGTGCATGTATCAAAACATTAGATGAGACTCCGTAAAAGATACAATTATGATTTAACTAAATACTAAACCAATTAAAAATGTCTATAGTGAGATAAAACCAAGATGACAGAAATAGGAACATAGTGCTTCCTTGATCAATTTCAAGCTTACTTATTTCATTGGCACTGGGGTTGACTTGGCTTATTAAAATGGTTATGTTTTACAGGCTGGGAGGAGAACATACCCTCTTTACACCTTTTCCAATGTTTCTTCCTGAAAGGGAGACATATTCACAAGAAACTTACACAATAGAAGAGTTGGGGTGAAGATACATTTTACAGCCTTGTCAACTAAAGTCTATCCACTTAGGGCTGCAGAACATCCTGGTGACAGGCGAGTATGGAGTAGCCTAGCTTGTCACACTCATGAATGACTTTCTTGTCCTTAAAGGATATTTTGTACCTGCAGTTAATGAGGGACCTGAATACTTGCGGAAATTTCATTCCTGATTAAAAATTCCATTTGTCTGTGAGCTGGGCTTGTTTTTAATAAAGTGAAAGAAAATGAACCTACCAAGTCCTTTGTCTCATTCAGATGAGTCACAGTGAATTGAATCTTTACAATTTTTGTTCCATCTTCTTGAGTCTGCTTAGTCATGCAATATTCCCAAAGTTATAATAAGTATACTGAAATTAAGTTTACAAATATAAAGATTCAAAAGACCAATTTTTTGTTTTAAGTAGAGTATAAAAGGGGGGACTAAGCAAACTATCTCAACTCAGATTTTGTAATTTACCTAAATCCAAATTTTTTGTAATATTATTTGACAGTGGCATTTTTTTCTTCTTTGTACTTCATTGTTGCAGATGACAGAGTTATAATCAGTGTTTCTATAAAACATGCTTATTCTGAAAGTCATTTTCAGTGAACTATAAAAACCACCAAAAAAGCTCTTCTATCTTTCTGCAGAAAAATTTAAAAGTTGATTTGTTTGAATCCACAAAGGGACCAAAATATTAGAACAAATAAAAAGAAGAAAATTAGATTACGATTGCTTTTGATATATTTTTCTCAGTGTGGACAATTCTTTCTTCAACTGAGAGGCAATGAAAAAAAATATGATAAGTGAAACCATCTACAGATGAGGCTATTCTCACTAAATTATAGCTAGCTTTACTCATTTGCTTTTGAAATTCAGACTAAGGAAACTTCACTGATTTTTATTACACAAAAGTTCTATTCCTGAATGTTATTCCTTTTATGAATGGGAAAATAAAAGGGATGAAGGAAAAATAAGCATTTGAGACAAAAGGCTAACACCCAACCCAAATGGAGGAAATAGTATGTACTTGAAACCCATCCTAGAGGACCACACTGGAGTTAATCAGAGCAGATCCAATGTGTACATTCAATCAGCCATACACAGAGGACAACCGGAAAGTGAAGTGTGCTGCTTTTCTTAGAGGGAAAGAGAAGTTAGACTCTGGGAGGAAGGAAATAGGGATGAACAGGAAACAGGAAGTTGGAGGAGGAAGTCAGAGATAAGTGAGGGGACCAACAGGAAGAAAAAGGGCAAGTATATTTATGGGTGCAAAATGTATGCAAGAAGAAAAACGCTTGGATATGACCTTGCTTGGCAAACATCTGCATGTGTGACCACATGGGCTGCCTGTTTTAAGAAAAAACAGTTTAAAGAAAATGGGAAAAATACATGGAAAGAGGGAGAAAGAGGCAACAGGAAGAGAGAAACTGACCAGTAGAAATTTGTAACACGTGTCGAAATCCAGATAAACTGATGGGGAAAGAGAAGCAACCCATACTTTAAAGAAGCAGATGGTAAGCAAGACAGGCTAGGAGCCTCACTAAATTTTATTTTAAATGCATTAGCACAGTGGTTCTTGTGTTCCTGGCTGTGTAGTGAATTATCATTTTCTCTTAAAAATTATGTAAGCAAATTAAATATTAATCACAATTTCCCAACTTAGACCCAAAACAAAACAGCAATAACAACATTCAAAGAGACCATCTGAGGTTCTTACCAGAATTATATGTGCGGGAGTGTCTTATTATTATTAGCTTTTAACCTAGATTTGTAGCGGCTAAAACCTCACTACTGACAGCAGATTAATGAAAAGTTTATAGGTCTCTAGTGTATCTGTATGACACACATACCTGTCTATTTGTTATGGTGTATGCCTACACACATATCTATCCCTCATATATTTAAGTCTGTGTACACATATATACTACATTGCTGTAGCCCTTGATCAAAAACTCAGGAAATATAGGACCCAAACAGACATTCTGGAACAAAAAGGCCAGAGTTCCACAAATAGAGGAACACAAACTGTGTGAGTTAAGGGAGAGGTTTGGAGGGGTGGGAGTCATGGCAGCTTCCTAATTGTGATGAATACAGTATGTCATATTATTATTAAAAGTGCCAGTTAAAGGCTTCCAGGTACAGTTTAGTGTATCTGGCTTCCAGATGCATGCATTTCCTCCCACACATGGCCAGTCCTTTACTGGTCAGAATTCAAGGCTTCAGTGAAGTCTAGATGCCATGACCTAACATCTGGAACCAGACAACTGTCCAAATCCCAAGTGCCGTCGCTAGGCATGTCAGTCCTGCCCCTCAGTCTCAGGTTCCTTTGCAATGACTTGGCCCATCTTGGTTCTTAGTCATTTTTTTCTGCCTCAATTTATTAAACATACAGCTGCTGTCCAGTCTATCCAATAATATTAGCAGGAACAGCAACAATGGCACTTGTTAGGTGCCAAGCTAAGTATTTTTCTTTATTCCTGCTTTCATGTTTATTATCATTTTTCTTTCAGAGATAATAATATTAGCTCATGCTAGAAAATCTAGCAAGATCATTAATCTAGTAGGTAACACAGCATTCATTCACGCAGGCCTACCAATATTTAGGTGCCTGTTCTTAGCCTCTATAATATGGAGTCTCCAACTTCGTATTGTCATAATTTTCAAATGTCAAAAATAAAGTCATGTCCCTAACTCATAGATTTTTCCATAGTGCTTGAAAAAGGAATCTCTTGCTAAAGCCTGCCAGGAGATTTTTTTTTCCAAAGCTGAGTTTGGGTATCCCCTTCCCTCAACCCCACACTTGAGTATCACAGAACAAAGTGATTTTTAGAATTCTTTCAATTGTTAATTATATAAGTTTTTGGGACCCTGCTGTGGAGAAAGGACTTCTATTGTGACAGGAAGCACTTGTGAGTGAATCCAGTCCATTTCATTGATTTTCCTGTTGCTTTCTGACTGTGGACATAAATTTACTAGCTATCAGCCTCCTTTTGTCTCCTCCAATAACTCATTGTCTCTGGAGAAGCCTCTGATCAGAAACTTCATTAAGTCAGCTCCGATTTGTCTTCTGATCATACCTCTGAGATAGCATATTGAAAATGCCATCCGGGTCATCGACGGTGCGCCTCTAATTGGGCTGCCATAGGCACCATTCCATGAATATTCCTCTAACAACAAATAGCCATGTCACTGATGGCTCTGATCCAATTACAGCCTGCAAATCAAGCAATTATTGCCTTTGTATTAGGAAAACAGAAGTTGACTGAGGGTGGCTGTAAGTGAGAGTGACATCCTGCTTCGATGTTCTGATATCTGAAAGACGTGTCTCAGCTGTCATCAGAATGTTGGCCTATGAGAATATCCTTCTGTAGCAATTAGTGGAAAGAATACAGCATCAGAATCAGACTATTACCTGGCCACATTTTCATGGATTTCTTTTCCTATCCTACATAACAGCAGGGGAGAAAGGGAGCATCTAAAAATAGGTAGAAGCCTTGACCGAAGAAAAAGATTGAAGATTTCTATTGGGAGCTGTTGATAGAACAGTCCCCAAGGGCTAAAATTTAACTCAGGGAAGAGAAAGGATGACCATCCATTTTACTAAATTGCCCAAGAAGGTATTATGATTTTTGCTTGTTTTTATACCATGTGTATATACTTGTGATGCATCCATTAATAGTATTTTTACATCTCCTTACTCCTAGTGCCTCTGCTTGGTAGAAATGTCTTTAGTGCATGTTTTTGTCACTATTCTAGTGCTGTAGGCAGACACTCTGACCAAGGCAACTCTTACAAAAAATACTTTTAATCAAGGCTGGCTTAAATTTTAGAGGTTTAGTCCATTAGCATCATGGCAGCGAGTATGGTGTCATGTACAATACTAGAGCATTAGCTGAGAGCTACATCTGGATCTACAGGCAGCGAAAAGAGATGAGAGAGAGAGAGAGAGAGAGAGAGAGAGAGAGAGAGAGAGAGAGAGAGAGAGAGAGAGAGAGAATTGGGTTTAACATGGGCTTTGGAAACCTCAAAACTCACCCTCAGTGACACACTGTCTTCAACAGGGCCACACCTCCACCTCCTAATAATCTTTCTAATCCTTTCAAAAAGTCACTCCCTGGTTACTAAACATTCCAGTACATGAGCCTATGTGGCCATTCTGATTCAGACCAGCACACCGTGTCATATCTCCAATTGCCAAGGAAACACAGATAGTCACTTGGGAAAAGGGGGGCCTCAGCTGAAGAATGTCCAGATCAGACTAGCCTGTGGACATGTCTGTGAGGCATTTACCTGGGCTACATGAGATTACTCCCATCTAAAAAGAGAAACAGAGCCAGGCAGTGGTAGCACACACCTTTAATCCTAGCATTAGGAATGTTGAGACAGGAAGGGATATGGCTGGGTGCTGGGCAGAGAAAGAATTATAAAGCAGAAGGAGACAGGATTTGGGCCCTTTATCTCCCTCCCCCTTCCTTCCCTTTTGGCTGAGGACTCAGAGACATTTAGTTCTGAGATTCATGAAGACAGGATCTACCCCTTTTAGCTGAGGATTCAGTAGTAGTGAGAAATTTCTCTAGTGGCCTGTTCCTCTGCTTCTCTGATCTTTAAGCATTTATCCCAATGGCTCTAGGTTTTTATTAAGACCAATCAGAATTTGTGTAACAGGTTTCTGCCTTGAACTACATCACTTTCCTCCACCATGGATTGTAACCTGTAAGCTGAATGACCCTTTGCATCCATATTGCTTTGGTCACAGTTATCCTTCGAAAGCAAACTAGAGCCGTGCATAACGGCCTGCACCTGAGTCTCAGCCTCTTCCTTGGTTCTCAGGCTTATTGGGAATTTATCTTTCATCTTCCTGTCTTCTCTCTTGTTCCATTCCTATCTCATGCTGGAATACATTCTATACCTTACATCCTTGCTTAAGCAATAAGGTGACAGTATGGAGTGGAGAAGGGGAAAGAGGAAATATAGAAAGACACGAGAGCCCCAGAAGAACAGCAGGCCACAACTGTGTGTGTCATGGTCCCAGCTCCTGCTCCTGTCACTAACAGAATCCACTACTAATATGCCAGAGTTCATAAAGGCTTAGAGTTATCAAAAAGTAGGTAATTTCCAAAAAAGTATGTCTTAGTTTGGTTCATATATGGCTTCCAAAGCTGTGTGTTCATATATGGCAACCTTCAAGGGGTAGAATCTAATAGAAGCAAGAAGGTCACTGGAGGGATGTTGCCTTGAAGGGGATATTGGCTCCTGCTCTGTCCTCTCCCGTTTCTGCTTCCTGGAAGTCATTGAGTGGTTCTAATCTTGCCCACACTCTGCCAGGTGATCTAGCACAGGACCAGAAGTGATGGGGCCAAGTAATGTGGACGGGAACCTCTTAAATTATTGGCCCCAATGAACCTCTGCCTCTTTCTTTAAAACTTTTAAGTTATAATTATTTGCATGCCATGGTTCACTCATAGGTTAGAGTTGAGCCAGTATAGAAGACTTGGTTCTCTCCTTCCAACATGTGGGCCCCAGATATCAAACTAGGGTTGTCAGACTTGGTGGCAAGCCCCTTTACCCACTGAGTCATCTAACATGCCCAAACCACTCCATGTAAGTTGATGATCACACTTGCTTTGTCACAGCTACAGAAATATTGCTATCCCAAAATTTCATTCCACAGGATAAGCGAGAGAGCAAAGCCTAGACTTTGAGGACTGGAGAGATACTCTTTGGAAAGTACCTGGCCTTGCAAGCATGAGAACAGAATCCAATCTTTTAATCCCATATTACAAAAGAAACAATCACCCACCTACCCACCTAAAACAGAAAAAAGGTCCATCCAAACAAAACAACAAACAAAACAAAACTTAGGGGTGGGTGGCCAGTGCTTGGAATCCCAGCACTGGTAAAATGGTAGCAGGTAGGCAGATCCCCGAGACTCATCCGTCAGGCCCACTTGGTAAGCTGGTGAGAGACCCTGTCTGAACAAATGAGATGGACAGCTTCTGAGGAATGACAATGCTGTCCTTTGGCTTCTACATGTCCATGCATGGAGAATATGCACACATCACACACACAAACACACACACACACACACACACACACACACACACACACACACACCCTATATTATGTGCTTTATAATTCATTTTTCATGCTTTTAAAAAATTTGTGTTTTGATTTTTGGAACAGGGTCTTGTGTAGCTAAGACTGGCCTTCACCACGCCGTATAGCCTGGACAGCCTGGAACTCCTGGTCCTCCTGCCTCTACTTCTGGAGTGCTGGGAATACAGGGATGCACCACCAGAACTGATAGTGTTTCAAGACATTGGTTTTAGCACTCTGGGCACTTGGCCTCACCATAGCCCTTATCCTCCAGACATTATCAGTAGCCAAAGAAACCCTTGACTCCTTCACCCAAGAGTTTCCAGTTTCAGGTTCCTAGTTCTAGAGTTTCTGTCCTGGCTCAATCTTAGTTATTGTCATTTATTTTCTAACTCCCAAATCATCTACTAGTGCCTACAACCTGTAAATGTTTTACTTCACCATCAGATGTATGGTAAGAAAAGGTGGAGCTTCTGACTCATCTGTCAGGACTGTCGCTTTTATAGCTGTTTTTGTGAATATATGTTGGTGTGGGACTACACAAAAGCTTGTCTTTGAAATTCTGTTAATATCATCATCTCAGGTACTTTACTGTTATTTTTAAAATGTAGCAAAACTCCAACTAAAACATTTATTTCTGAGTAGTTTCTGAGTTGTAAACCTTACAACTAACTGATATTTCATAATGTGTGTCATTGATATGTTGGTCACTGATGTTGGATGTCTTTTTGTATGTTGTGAATATCATTGGTTAATAAAGGGACTGTTTTGGCCTATGGCAGAGCAGCTTAGAAGCAGGTGGGAAATCTAAGAATAAATGCAGGGGAAAGAGGGCAGAGTTAAGAGATATGCAATCTAGCCACCCAAGAAGCAAATATAATAAAATATAGGTAAGCCATGGACAACCTGGCAAGGCAGATTGATAAAAATGGGTTGAGTTAAGATGTGAAAGCTGGCTCACAATAAACCTGAGCCATGGGCCAAACAACATGTAATTGATATAAGCCTTTGTGTGATTATTTGAGGCTAAGCAGCAGTAGGTACAGGCCGGTCCAAACCATGGGGTAGGCTGGGCCAGAAGGGACAAAAAAATTTTTATTACAAGGTCACCATTTACATCTTCAGAGCAGCACAAAATAATACTGAGGAAGTTTAAGCTATTGTTTTGGGAATTAACCTTCTTTTGTGCTACATCTCTCCCACCCCCATCCTTAACACTGACTCAAATTGTGTTCTATGAAAAAAATTAAATTTTGCATGAGGTTAGTGAATTGTTTTCAATCAAAATCTAAATATCAGGCTAACATAATTTGCAGGTGGAAAGGACACCATTTTGAAGTACATTTTTCAGAATTAGACTGTTGTCTTAGTCACACCTAACTCTGCTGGCCCCTGCACAGTGTCAGATTTTAACAAAAGTTGGTACATCTTGTTTTAAGTAAACAGAGTGCTCTGGTCGAATACGTCTATCGAGGCAACTATTTCTAACTGAATTATTTATATTAAACTAAGTCTTTTTTCTTCCTTCCAAGTCCTCTTCTTTGTTGCTTATTTATCGAGAGTGCAATTAAAGGTTGGCGAACAGCTATTGCAGATGATGGAATATTGGTTGGGTGCCCAGATCAGGAGGGGAGATTCACACCCTGTCTTATTCTTATCACACTATCTTTGGATAGGGGAGTCAAGAATTGGTTTGAAGCTTTTGTGTTTAGCCTGTCACTTTGTTTATTATTTTTCCCAAGTCTTTTATGGCTGATAAAAGGAGGCAGAGTCCTGAAGGAAGCGCTTTGAGGCAAGCAAGGCCCCTGTCCCATTCATCTTCATGCCCCTTGTTAACACCCTTCCATCGAGTTAAAGACGGAAGGAAATGACTACCCTTTATTGAATATCTGCTAAATCAGGCACTTAACGGGCACACAGAACATGTGATCCTACTCAATTAATGCGACAATCTCAAGACATAAATTGCTCTTAATTTAGAATAGAGAAAACTGAAGAATGCCAGGCTTAAAGGGAATTGCCATAATCATATAATCACAAGCATCAGCACCATACACACAAATGTGGGCCAGTTCTGCTTATCTACTCAGTGAGAAACTGTTCTCAAACTTGTTTTCTCAAATCCATCTTTCTTTACCTGGTCATGAGCTGCATCCCCAGCAAGTGTGCTTAATTCATAGCCACAAGGCTCTGAGATGTTTTGGTGAAAGCACAGTGACTTTCATATAAGTGTATATATATATATATATGTGTATATATATATATATTTGTCTAATTATATTTATAGCTATATCTTTTTCATAGCTATTCCAAGAAGATATGTGGTCACTTCAGTCAAAATCTCAGAAGGTTTCAGGAGATTCTGGATCATGAGTTCTCTAATTTAAGCTGTTTCATATCCACATGTTAGAGGCGTACTTGGGACTGGAGGGATGAGCCAAGAAAATAAAGAAGCAATAGGAAGAAGCATAGCCTGTGGGAAGAATCTGGGCCTCCCATTCACAAAGGATGGGACAGAGATAGCAACTGTGTGAATATTATCTTTAAGTGGTTTTAAAAAACTGTGAACTGACAAGACAGAGGAGGAGAGCCAGCAAGACAGTTCATCAGGTAAAGCACATGCCCCCAGCCCAACAGCCCAGAGCCCAGATGATAGAGGCAGAGAACCGACTCTCACAGCTGTCCTCCGGCCTCCACACATGTGCCATACATGATCCATACACCTACACACAAAATAAAATCCCATGTAAGAAAGTAAAAGAGAGTACTGATAAGACACTGAGCCACTGGAGTACAAATGTAGACAAGGTTCACAGTTTTTCTCTGAGCTAGGAAGACCGGAAGTGAGCAAGTGTGTGAATTCAGACCTGAAAAACAGGTTGTTTGCCCTCACACACATAGATTTGTTATAATCTTAGCAAGCACATGAGATCCTGTCAGAAACCAAAAATCTCCCTTTTCCTTAGGGCAATGGTTCTCACCCTTCCTAATGCTGCGACCCTTTAATGCAGTTCCTCATGTTGCACTGACCCCTCAATCATACAATTATTTCACTGCTACTTCATAGCTGTAGTTTTGCTAATGTTATGAAGCATAATGTGATTATATGATATGCAGATTATCTGAATATGAACTCCTAAAGGGTTCATGACCCACAGGTTGAGAAATACCCTGTAGGAGGGCCCTTAATTCACCAGGATGAACAGAATAACCTCTTAAGCCTTGAGAACATCATGCACTCGCTCTGACTTTATCCACCCCTCCCCCCTTCTCCTCTTCCCACAGGAAGGCCTATTTTATCTAGGCTTTTGTTGAATAAGCTTGTGATCCCCCTGCCTCAGCTTCCTAAATGCTATGATTATAGGATTATGTCACTACATATAGCATCTGTGTGCAGCTAAAACATGGTTACAGTAAGCATTGTGAGAAAGAGTCCCTGAAAAGAGAATGAGATCCATGAAAGGTTAGAAAGAATTTAATAGTCTGTCTGTACTTTATATACGCAATGCTTGTTGGCTTTTATTTCCCACGTTCCCTATCAGCCTCACTCCTGTGCTGTGTCTGTTCATCCGTCTGTCTGTCTGCTCCATTGCCCTCCATGCCTTACAACAAGTCTCCTCATTGTCTCTTTCCTCTGATAGTGGGAGTCCTTTCCTGATTGCTCTCGGCTGCCCATCCCCATCTGTCATGCCTTAAGGTTGTTTATGTACACACTTTATCCATTCAGCTTAGTGCTATGCTTATAAAGTGTAGAAAATGTCTTTGCTTTCTCTCTTATACTCCATAATCTCATGTTTCAGGAGAAAAATTCTATCAGATTAATATAATTTCCTTTTTTTACAAAAGGCAGAACAAAGGTAATTACAATTAGGCAAGAGAACTTCAAAGTGTAAGATTTAGAACTTAGGTTCAGAACATATATCTCATGATTCTCTACATATGTATTTTCTTCCTATGTAGCAAGCAGTGTCTTGCAAAATCTGAAACTGTCCAAGATGCACAAGAAGTAGAAAGTGATGTGCTCTGGCACACACAATTTCCAAATAATCCAGCATATACTCAGTGACTTTGTAGAGGCCATTTACATTGTCATTTGCCTATGCCATGGACACCTTCTTCCTCTCTGGATACCCAGTATGCTGAAATAGGGATCAGGATGCTCCTTGCATAAATTTTTTTCTGTTGACAAACAGTACCTAAAAGTTGCTAAATCTGACCCATTTAAGATATGCTCTGGATTTCACTACATGTACTTCACATGGGCATATATTTAAAGCAATGTGTTGAAGGTTATTGTACACACACATAGCTATATATTTGTAAAAAAAATGAATCAAATAAATTGAATTCAAAAATGAAAAAAATTAGTCTAATTACTCTCAGACTGAATTGTATTTACCATATTAGCTCTTCAAGTTTTTGCTTTCGCTCCCTCAAGTAGACTGTTGTCTCTGGGAAGCATGCTTGCTCTCCATTTTCAAATTGTAACAAGACATAAACAAAATTAGTACATATATGGAGAATATTTTCAGTATAATAACATGGTCACAATAGAGAAGATGATTTCTTTACTGAATTAAGGAGCGAGGGACACATTTTTAAACACTGTTCTATGTGATGTCTAAAAACGTCACATTATAGTGGTAAGTATCTATATGATATCTAAAAATGAAGCTTGCCTTCAAATAACAAATAGATACATATCTTGTTAGGTAAATGTATATTGTATTGTGCCAGTGAGATTTACTTAGCTCACAGATATCTCTTTAGTTTTTATCTTTCCCTCTGTAGCAAATGTGCAAAACATAGTATTTGTCTCCTTTCAAGAAAATGTAAAAAAATTTGCCAAACTGTATTTAGCCTTTACTTTCATACCTAACTGACAAATAGAGATGGAGCAGAAGTTAAAAATTCCATTGCTGTAATTAATATTTTCCTTGCAGTAACTTGCCCTTTCATTTACACATAGTTTTTTACAATTTTTAAAAAGTATGCATGCATGCCTGAGTTTACGTATGTATACAATGTACATGCAGATGCCCACAGAGGCCAGAAGTGGGCATCAGATCTCCTGGAATTGAAGTTACAAGCAGTTATGTAACCTCAGAACCAACCCCAATTCCCCTGAAAGAAAAACAGGTGTTTTTAATGTCTGAGCCATCTCTCCAGCCCCAATATATTCTTAGCTTTAGTGGTTTTGACAATAGCTATATATTTTTTATTATGTTGTCCAAATTTCTGCCTTATATCACGATTTATCAGCCAAAGCCACTAGTACTAATGTGGAATCTCCCAAGTATTTTATATTTTGATCTTTTCATTCTTGCTTCTAATTATTTATGAAAACAGACACAAGACGAGTCTTCATGAACTGTTTCAAAAAGGACAAACATTGGTGGAAAATGGATCACAATAGTCCAATGAGTTGATACAGCAGTAGGATTTAACAGTAGTTGTGTAGAAGCTTTTTGGATGGTGGGCATGCACACAGCCAGCAAACTAGAGGTCACAGACAGCACAAACGCATATGACTATTTGAAGCAAATGGGCTACATTTATTTTGCACCAAGCCAAGCAGAAAATAACTCTAAAGACGAGTCACTTCCTGTTTTGAGGAACCAAAAAGGCAGCAAATATAGTTGAAAAGAGAGAGACAGATTGTGGTCAAGTTCTCAATGGGTCCAGTGAAGGCACAGGCTCTCTGGGGTATGATTTGTGGTTCCTCAGGAAGGATGGTTGGCCTAGACAGAAGCCACTGGATGAATTCCTCCAGCTTGGTGGCATTGAGGAAAAACCTCCATTTTCCTCCATGAACAAAAGTGAGTTTGATCCATGTACTGAAGTCAGGATAAATATAAATACTTGGCCTTACCTTTTTGTAACGCACAGGTGCATGCTGGAGGTCGTTATTTTTCATCAGTGTTTTATTTAGGGGAGACATTGTTTTTTTCTTAATCTGACCAGTGTGCTCTGGATAACTAGGCACCCTTTCTGATTCTGCTGGAGAGATTTCAGTGTCTGTGTCCTTTGAGGTTTCTGGTTGTAGAAGCTTCTGGAACAGTTGGACAAATTCTTTACCCCTTTGTCCCTCCAGAATTTCTAGGCAGTGTATGCTGGAGTAAGAATTCTGGCTTTCCAGCTCTGTCACCTTCTTCTTCAGAGTGTTAATGTCTTTTCTCATGGAGATGATGTCTTTGGTGGTTGTGATGTGTCTGTCTTCACTAATGTGTATTTTGGTTTCTAGGACTTCCATCTGCTTCTGATAATGGCCAACCTTCTCGTGGATATTTGATATTGCACTGACGATGTCATTCATTTGGCTGAGGAGTTCCATTTGTCCCATTTTAATGTCTTGGAGCATTGCTGTTAGATTCATTTCTTCATTTAAACTGAGATTATCTGGGTCAGAGTCCGAAGATGCCGTTTTTGGGTAACTAGTTGAATATGAATGTTGGGTAAAAATGTTATGGTAAGCATTTTTAAGAGATTGCCTGATCTTGTGGAGATTTGAAGACCACAGTTGTCCAGCAGCAGCTTTTACTCTTCTGACATGAAATCGGTACATTTTTTTTTCTTCACTGAGGTACAAAACACAAATCGATGGGAAGCATGGCAGGATTCAAGGGAAGAAACTTCCTTGGTTTTATGTGTTGGATGTCCTTTCTCTTCCTTTGTGTTGAAGTTCTTTCCTGGTCACATCAGTGAATATCCCATGGAGAACATCAAAGGCAGCAACAGGCAGGGTCAGGTGGTTTGCTTCTTCTGAGGCAGCCTCACTGCAGAGCTCTGTGAATTAACAGTCTATCATCTGATGCTGATGTCACAATGGTCACTGGCCTAGAACACTGACCTAGTAGCACAGTAGGTATCAACATTTTTTTTTTTGTCATAGGATGGACTTTTTTTCACTTGTAAGAATGATAGAGGAATACAGAGCTTTTGTTTATGTGAGTTATGTTTATTTGTATTCCATATTACAAACTGGATAAGGAAGTCTTAAATCCTTTTTAGTTTAAATAAGAACTCATTACACGCAAATCACATGCATTTTATGGGAACTAATAACATACTTTTAAGATAGGTCTTCTATGTCCTGATCTGGTCTCATGCCATGTAGCTGGGGAGGACTTGAATTTCAGATCATCCTGCCAACATCTACCAAATGCTGAGACTAGTTGCACTAGTGACAACCACTTAATTTATGTGGTGCTGGGAATCAAACTCAGACCTCTGGGAATTCTAAACAAACATCCTACCTCCTTATCCCTAATTCTACTTTCTGCCAAAAAGCATACAAAAGAATGACATATTGCTTTACATATGTGTAATTGTTTTTTAAAAAACTAGAGGAGTTTTTTTAAAAAACTACACTCAGGAGATAGAGGAAGGAAGATGTCTGTGAGTTTGCGGCAAACCTACAATATACATGTCATGTTCCAGGATAGCCAGGACTAAACAACCAACCCCAAAATGAGCCAAAACCAATAAAATTCTCAGATTGATAGGAGATACCTATATTCTTACATATGTTTCTACATTTGTGTGATATTGTTTTGGCTGAAATGTAGGAAAAAAGGGTGGCCTTGTAGGGATCTGTTGTTTGAAGATAATTTTAACAGTCTTTCTAGATATTTGGCAGTATTATTCTTGCTTATCTCACTAAAACGTAACAAATGGCAATTGTTCTAGAAGCTGTTAATTATGTGTAATTTTAGATCACATCAATGAATTTCATACTCTTATCACATTAAAATCCATTGGCTTATCTTTGGTCTCCAATGGGTGTCTGATAACCAGCACTGGTCATGGGGAAAGCAGTTAACTGAATTATGCAGGCCTTATAAGTATTGATTCATTTTATTATATAATATAAAAATGGCATGGGGTTGGGTAGATAGTTCAGCGGGTTATTAAGGACACAGGAGACAGTGTCTTCCTTTTGCTTTTGCTTTTGCTTGTGGGCATGTATTTCTCTTCCTCATACACACACACACACAAACACACACCCCACATTCATTAATGCCACCTCCGTTTCACTAGGAAATCCCTTTAGGATTGCGAAATATTATGGTAAATGCAAATCTTCCCAAATTTTAATTTTAGCTTAAAAGCTTAAACCATACCAACTTTGCTCTTTTCTTTGAAGCAATAGCTTTACCATATCCCTTCCAAGTAAAAATACATTACCAAATGCAGCAATCTATGGATACCATAATTTGTTGCCAGTTGTATGCTGTATGTTCAGATATAAATGGCATTTCCTGAGAAAGGGGGCTAGTTTCATCTGTAACTCAGACTTTTCTCTAGACAATCATCAGACTTTGGGAAGCAGCAGAATACTTGATCTTTAATTTTACATTGTACACAGTATAAAGGGTTGAAATTTAATACGATTTTAAACTACTTTATCAAGAACATTTTTCTTCCCAATTTACTTGGATGGTGATATAGAATATATTTATTATTTGTCCTTCCTGATTTTACAGCCTTGATATGTCCAGAGAGACAACCAGCTTAACCCACCACTGCATTTGCAATGCACTTTCAAAATGCAAGTCAAAATGTCGTTTTCAAGATGCAAATGATGCCTTAGTGTTATTTTCAAACATCTCTTCAATCAAGGTTCACCATCTGCCACACTTTGAGAACTGTTACCTCTGATGGCAAAAGCAGTCTTGGAAACTTAAATCTTTCAGAATACTAAATAATATATTGTTCAACTAATTCACTGAGGTAAAATTTTTATTCTTTGAACATATAAGACTTGAACACTTTGGGAATCAAAATGACATGCTATTCAAAGCCTATATGTCTTTTGAGAAGAAATCCTATTTGTGGGGATTAGAAATAGTAATGTCAGTGATAACCTGCTACAGAATCACCATTTCTCCTATTTGTGCCAAAGTGCAGGGTCGGTCTTGGCACAGGTTTTGGTATAAACTCTGAACTTAGCCAAAAGTGCTTTAAGAATTTTGGCTTACTGACAGTACCTGGGGTTTTGCCTTACTCTCTATCTCTGAATAGCTGCTTGGCTCTTTCTAAAATGGCTAGTCACCTTTCCAGACTCTTGCTGGGAAAAGAAAATGTTCTGCAGGAACCAGGCTCTGATGGACGTGGGGACTGAATCCAGAAAGATTAGGATCAGAATGGTCCTGTTTATTTTGGCCAAAGTCACTCTATCCATCAGCTTCCACAGGAGCAGTGTTCAGGCCTGGTGAAGCTTTTTAGGGCCAATACAAGCATCTGAGACCATAGAGGAGAATAAACAAACTATGGGATCAGAATACTAAATAAAATCTATAATACTTAAACAATAAAAGTTTAATTATATGTTTCTGAACTGTAATGTATTATCTTAACTAATTGTCAGACTTTATAGTATTAATATTGAATACATTTGGCAGAAGTTTGTAGATAATGTACCTGCACATTTCAGGAATTCTGCTTGTAGCAATTATTCTTTCAAAGTATCAGCCAAGACTCACTCAGTGTCTTCCAGACACTGTACATGTGTTATTCATTTCTGTCACAAAACACTGGACAAAACGGACTTAAGGAAGGATTCTTTTGGCTCAGAGTTTGCGTGTCAGATCACAATGATGGGAAGCGATGGCCACAGATGCGGGAGGCTGTTGGCCATATTGCACTAGCACTCAGAAAGCAGAGAGACAGAAACATGGTGTTTGCTTAGATGACTTTCTGCTGTTAATTCCATATGGAGCTGCAGCTCCAGGGATGGTCCTACCCACATTGAAGGTGAGTTTTCCTGCTTCAATCATCCCAATCTAGAAACTTCCAGACTCACCTGAAGGTTTGCATCCTCCATGATTCTAGATTCTGTCAAGTTGACAGTATTAATCCTACCCTATGTTTACAAATATTACCTATTTATGTGAAGTTCAGAGAAGTTAGGATACTTCCCCATGAAGATACAGCTAAGAAATAGGTAGTCAGACTTTACATCTCAGCATTACATTTCTCAAGAGCATGTGTTTGGTCTCTACTGACACATAGTATGTTAAAAATGAATTACACATGGTATTTATTCACACACAGTAAAAATATATTGTATTTGTCAGAACTCAGGAGAAGATAGACTCTTTTTAAATCACACTATAAACAAAATTAGTTTCTATTAACATTTTATTTACTTAACAACATGGGAACACTAAAGTGATATCTAAATATTTTATTTACCAAGTTGTTTGAGGCAGAAATTTGTCAAGATTTTAAAAGTTGAATTAGTTCTAACACATAAGTAAAAATGAGCTAAATTAATGGTAGAACATTGGAAAGGTATCAAATTTTCAAAAATATTGGTGGATTCTGATTCCTTTTAGAGATATCCATTTAGCGGGTTTCATACAAACGTGTGTTGCTGTAGTGGTACATATTAGTGTTACTGAAGGGAGCCCAGATTTGGGGCTTGTTAGGCACTAGGAGGTTGTGCTAGGAGGTCCTAACTATGCTGATTTGATGAAGTTGGAAGTATGGGAGCTAACATACCTTCCCAGGGTTCCTGTAAGGGATACACAGGGATTTTAGAATGGAGTAGTTTTGAGGCTAATGGGAGGCTTTCTGAGCAAAAGGGCTTGATGGTTTTCATGGGAATGGTCTTTGCAGCCAGAACAGTTGGAGTCCTGTTGGATCCAAGACCACTCCATTGATAACTATGCCAATAGACAAGGGGCCATTGCCTCTGTTAAGTATATAAAAATAACTGTATCTATTTTATATAGTCGGAAGTTTGAGTGTTCCATGAAAGGCATGACTTTCTCCCCCCTTTCTCAACTTTCTTCTCATTTTCGTTCCTCCAAATTGAAGGCAAAAATGGTCAAGGATTTGAAGCTTTGGTTCAGACAACGCCTTCAGCTTCCAGTTTTGCCTTTCACTCTCACTTTCAGTATGACCAAGACAGAGAGTGGGTGGCTCTCACTCAATGCAGCCAGCGGACAGAAAGCTTTGGTAAGAAGGACCTCGGCAGGCAGTCAAACCAGGAACCTGCCTCTTCATACACAGGGCTTCTTGCCTAAGCATAGTCAGATAGATGGTGTGAGACAACCTCCAGAGAGATGTTTCTAATAATAAATAATTTTTACTCTCAGATACTCATATATTTGGGCATAATGGTTAAAATTTAATTGTGGCAGTTGAGATTGTATATATATTTTTACTCTAATTAAACTTCTTTTTAGTGTGTGCACATATAAGATGAAATGGGATAGCTGAGGCTTTAAATAGCAACTGGGCATTACTGGGAGACCTCAGGGTACACCTATAGTAATCTATGACTAACATGGCCTTACTGGTAACTATACTACTAGGAAGATTTATCGGGTCTTTTATTTTGTCTGTGAAATTATGTGGCCAGATTTACAAGAACCTGCTCCCTCCATCAGGAAGTTCCTTCCAAATAATCTGAGTAGCTAACCCTAGAGAATTAGACCTTAAGCAAGGAGCTTAAATGTGATGTTTATATAAGCCAAGAATTTGTGAATTGTCTGAAAGTGAAATCATCTTCTACTTTTTTTTAACCATTAAACTATGAAAAATATAGAGCCTAGGAAAGAAATGAGATAGGGAAAGAAGAGATATAAAATGTGTAGGTCAGCAGATTGATACACAGTCCATTAAAGGAAGTGCTGGAACCCAGCAAAACTGGTAAAGCAACCTGACCAAATAACACACAGGGAAATAAATGTCACTGATAGTACTATGAAATCGTATGAAGCCAGAGGCCAAGATAGTGTGGTGAACACACTTTGTGAAGAGGTGAAGAGGAAACTGTTTTTCACAGGATACATAAGAATGAAGATTGAAAATGAGTGTCAATGAGAGCACTTAGCAAACACTAGGTCTCAGGTTCAGTCTCAATCACAGATAGACATACAGATGGAAACGCAATTGGTAATGATAGATTACTTTCTCATCAGTACTAAAATTGTATTGTCTCTTTCTGGAATGTTCTACTTCTGTTTACTACCCTGGCAAACTTCTGCATATCCTTTATGAAGCATCTAGCTCTCTATGATGGTTTTATTTCCTTCCTATTCAATTCTCTTGTCATTTCAGGGCTCCTAACTGGCTGAGTACCTTATGTCATGGATTTACATATTAGGTTGTTGTCGCTGGGCAGTCCCCTCAGTAATTAAACAATGAGCTCCCTAAGAGATGCTTTCAACCTTGTGGTGCCTTGGTATCACAAAACTCAACATATGGGTTCTGGTTGTAGTACTTTGGATGTGAAATATGCTCACAGAAAGACTCATGTGCTAAAGGATTAGTTGCTATCTAATGGAATTAGGGAAACTGACAGGACTATAAGGATTCTGATCTAATCAATGGATTAAACCGTCAACAGTTGATCTTATTTTATTATTATTATTTTGGTTTTTTGAGACAAAATTTCTCTGTGTATCAACACTGGCTGTCCTGGAATTCACAGAAATCTGCCTGCCTCTGCCTCCTGAGTGCTGGAATTAAAGGCACCCCCAACCACACTTGGCTATTTTATTATTTTAAATTATTTATTTATCCCTTTTCATGTGTACCTGCTTTCAGAGCACATGTATGCTATGTACATACAACAACCATCGGGGCCAGAAGAGAATATTGGCTCTGTTGGAATTGTAGTTTTCAAAGGTTGTGAGACATCATGCAGGTACTGGGAACTGAGCCTGGGTCCTCTCTAAGAGGAGCAAGCACTTGTGGCTGCTGGGTCATCTGCTCCATCAATAGGTTTGTAACCAAATAGATTATTGGGAGGTGGTGGAAGTTATGGAAGGCAGGGGTTCATGGGAGGCGTCATCTGATTGGAAGTCTCTTCTTCTGTTTTTCTTTCTGCTTTTTCATTGGCTTAGCAGAGATTAGCATCCTTCTCCACAATATACTGCCATGATATTCTGTTTGATCTCAAGTCCCAAGCAATATATCCAGCTGACATTTCATGTTGAAATCTCTGAAACCATGAATCCAGATAAACCTTTTTTCCTCTTAAATTGTATATGCCAGGTATTTAGTTGAAGTGATGCAAAGCTGCCTCATATGGCACTTAAAAGTCTTTATCCAATGAATTAACAAGTGGACGAATATACCTGTTGATGCCTGTTGAATAATTCATTGGGTCTTTCCTGGGCCAGATTCTATGGGTGGTAGGAAAGACATTGCTGGCCCCAAAAAGGAATAGCTTCTCTTGATCTCTCCAATGTCATTTAATGATTTTAGCACAGGGATTTATTAATTGCTTCCCTAAAGGCCAGAAGCAGTTAAGTGGCAGAAGAGGTAAATGGAGACTAGGGAGATGATGGTAATTATGTGTCTGGAAACAGCTATGGCCCAGGTAAGAAGCACAGTCAGTAATGATGGGAACAGGACTGAGGTTAATGACACTGACTCCAGAGGTAGCTAAGGGATGTACTACACTCCCCCTACACAGTATATTAAAGCCTCCAGAGAAGCACAGCAGCAATCAGTGTATTCTCCCTGCTCCTGTATGATTGCGGGGGAATTCGTTTGTCATCTGCTTTTGTCCTCAAGTCCTTTTTATTTATGTCATCTTATATTATGAACTCCAAATTTCAAATGAGTCCTCTCTACTGCATCTCAACATAGTGTTCACCATTTAGTTCCAGGCTCTGGGGCATATTGGTATTTTTATGTAATTTCTCTCCCGGTCACCTTTTCCACATTCTTCTGTTATGCTTGGCTTTCCCCGGTAATATATTATATGAGGTTGCCTGGTATCTGTAATTCTCAGCTTCATCTCTTGGTTTCCCTTTTCAAATCTTACCTTTACACCTCTGCTCCCTTTATCTTTTGATTGACACTTCTCTTGCAGTGCTTTCCAAGTCCTGATGTGCAGAATTGATGTAGTCATAGAAATAAATGGCTGGAAAGGAGACGAGAAAACGAAAGAGCTGTTTTGCTTAACGCTCACGTTCCCATCAGTGGAACTGGTGACTAAATACAGTGCACTAATCTAGGCAAACAGTTCAGTTTCCCTGTTGTTTTCTTTTCCAGGCACTTAGCAGACTTTTTGGGAAAAACATTATTTGATGAATACAGCACAGTGTCTCTTTCTGTCGTTGTACTGTATCAAAAAGGAAGAAAAACACAGAACAAGTCGCAATCATACAGGAGACTGTAAACAAATCCAGAAATCATAAAGTAGAACAATTAGACAACTTTCTACTTCTGAATTACAAGTAATGTGGAGCTTATTATCTAGCCGTGTTCCCTTAACTTTCAAGGAAACGGTGATGTTTTCACTTACCATGGCTTATAGTATATGTAGTTGGACTACAAGATCCAGCTTCTTTCATATTTGAAAGATTATAATGTGAAACATCATGGTGTTTTTTGAGTGTTCCCACCCTGGAAAATGGCTATTATTATGACATTTTATTTCCAAAGGAATTGGTGTAGTATCTCTGTGAAGTAGAAAAGTGTTTATCACTAGACTCTAATTTCTGTTCTGCTCATCATGTACTCTTTGTTCTAGGTATATTATTTTCTATTCTATTTCATCCCTACAGTGAGCAGCCCTAACGCATGGGCAGACATGGATGAGACTCATAAGGAGCTACTTTAAAATGTTTATTCCATCTAATTTTTAAATTCATACCTTGTTTCTTCTTTAAGAACTATGAACCAGCCACATATTCTGTTTCTGCAGTTTTCTTTCAATAGTTCAATATTAGAATAATTTCCTTTCTTTGTTTAGAGCTACCTGCATTCTTGCTCTTGTGTGGGTTTAGATAGCAAAGAACTATTTAACTTTCTATCTGTGTTCTTGCTTCTTATTCTGATGCCATACAAAATAAGCAACACTCAAAGGCACTAATAAAACAAAGCCCATTCCCACTTAGTTTTCAACCTAGATTTTTATAACTGAGTGCCAAGAGAGGAAATATTTATTCACTGTTTTAAATATTTATTGAAATCTACTTTGAAAATATGGATTGCCACGGCAGTTGCTTCTGGTATGCCAAAAGCCAACTAGAATATTAATAAAGTATTTGCAGATGCCTAATTCTAGGACTGAGAATTTTTAATTTGGGGGTTCATCTCTTCTTATAGATTTGTATTGCTTCCTGATGGTCTTGTAGTCTTTCTTAATATCAAATAATGGAAATATGAATCAACAAAGCAGTTCTATTAAGTGCATATTTCAATAATTTTTCAGCTTCAAATTTGGGTATTGATAACCATAGTTCCCAGTGTAACTTCTGTTGACACTTATTAGTTACAACTCATTCTAGTGAAGTGCCCAAGTGTCTCTTTCATGATAGACAGTAAAACCATATCGAACCCACTGAAATTCTTGAACATTTTATATCTTAAAATAAATATGTCTGCATTGAACTTTATGATTTGCCTTTTTTGGTAGCAATTGAAAAAAACATACTATTAGGAGTAGGGCCTGGGAGGAGGGCTCAGTAGGTAAGAGTATTTGCTGTTCAGGCAGGAAGACCTGCATTCAACACACTCTCAAAAGCTTGGCATCGCCACCTGTGATAGTTACCCTAGTGCTGTGCAGGGTGGCATGGGACTGGAGATGAGACAGGAGGATGACTGGTGTCACTGGCTTCAAGCTCGACCAAGAAATGGTGAGCTGTAGGACCAGTGAGACTGTCATGGAAATAGAACAGAGATAGAGGAGCCTCTGCACATATATACATGTGTACACCTGTATACCTTCTTTCTCCTTTGCACAATATACCTGTCTACACATGCTTACTCTCTTTTTCACATATATATGTGTTTATATATGCATACTTTCCTCTGCAATATATATTTGTCTACACATGCATACTTCTCCCCTCTGTACATACATACATACATATACATACATATATATGTCTACACATGCATACCTTTCTCTGCATATATATACTTGTCTGCACATGCATATTCCTTCCCTCTGCACATACATATGTGCTTACGCATGCATACTCTTCCCAAAAAGCCATAAAAAGCCTTATTTCTGGAAATTTTATTCCTTATTGTTAGAAGTTAGAGTAGGCATACAGGCTTGCTGTAATTATTGTGACAGTGATATAATCACTTACAACCTCGGAACACAGAAGGTCTTGAATTTTGAGAATCCCTTGGAAACTTGGCATGCTTTGCCAGAAAACAGCATCCACCCAGATTAACATGTTTTCAGAGTAGTTTCTAGGCCTTTATCAGTCTTGTTTTCCTAAACCAACTACAGAGCCATAGTTTACTCCCAGGGTTATTTCTGTCAGTAGGAGAAGGAAAGGGAAGGACTGACTGGGATCCAGAGTGTTTGCTCTGAATGGGTCTGGAGCCTTTAGATGTTCACGTGTGGGTCTGGGGGTGGGGTGTCCCAGTAGAGAAAATTCTATTGGAAATCAGTGGCTTGGGAATAGTGTCACCTGGAAGAATTCTTCTGAGTGGCTAATATTTGAATAGATACTGCTACTATTGAGCCTTCTAGGCAGTGTAGACCACAAACTCAGGGGCTTTGTTTGGTTTGTTCTTCACTCTGCCATGCAAAATGCCAACTTATGGAGTGTCAACTTGTATAGTGTCTTGTTCCTCGTTTCTAGTAAAAGCCTGAAGCAAGAGAGCTAGCCAAAACCTGGGAGGTCTTTGCAAGCCTTTGATGCAAAGCTACTAAGATCCCTTCTAGAGGGTAATGCAAGTATCTTTGGTGATCATTTGGTAATACTTTGAATGTTTCTGCAATAGCCATGCAGAGGTCAGTCAGAGCTGGAAAGTTACATATCTTGATTTTATTGTTAAGTAGCTAAGAGCTGAGAAACAAAATACTTGATATTGCTGATATTTTATCATAACATCTGGGTAGTTGGCAGGAATAGAACTTAGCACCAATGGCTACAAATCTACTAAGCTAACCTTTAGACCTGAATCCCACCCAGCTGTTTCACTGGGGCTCTTAGAGCTTGTTACTCCTCACCCTAGGCCTGAACATAATTTCTCAGAGTGGGGAGGGTAGGTGAGGCTTTGTAGAATAAGTAGCTAAGTAATTTTTAATTTTGACTTTTCTTCTGTGATCTTTCAGTCTCATTGTCATTATCAGACACAGCATATGCTACTCTTTTATATTCCTTTTGGGGACCACTTCTTTCTCTCAAGGAGCTGAGTTACCTCTGTGGTATAATGAAGACACGGCTTGTCTTCCTTCTGAGATGTAAATAGAACCACTGGCTGTTAATGTAATTAATCCTGACTCACTGTTGAGAGTTTTTTTCCTCCTTTTTACATCATTCACATATCTGTCCACATTTATTTTATACACAAAATACCAGTGACAGGGAAATGTTCCCTTTTGAAAACCCTGACCTTACCGCAGTAGGACGATGTCTTTTCATTTCTTATTATCTCCTGATTATTGGAAATAAGATGATCAGGTAGTGAAGTGCCTGAGACCAACATGCTGCCAATGCAGAGAAAGGAGTGTGTGTGTGTACATACACACATGTGTGCAAGTCACAGAGATGAAGTATCTTCCTTTTAGCCTCTGGAATCTTCTTGCCTGCCCTTGTACATTTTCCTGCAGGAACAGGCTGAATTCAGCACCTACAGGTAAGTATGGAACATGGCTGAAGTTTGGGGATTCATTGTAATTTTGTGATTGGGTATTATTAGGAAGACTATGACTGCCACATATGTAGGTGGAGTCGTTCATATGAGTGACATTTTGATCTCTGGTCTGCAATGTGTGTTTTTTTTCTTTCTTTCTTTCACATTTCAGTGATGGAAAATGAAGTGAAAGAACAGCAAGATGAATTAACCATCTCATATGCCCAATAAAACAGGTTGGCTGGCAGAAATTATAAATTGAGGTGGTATTACTTAGCTTTGGATTTTTGAGAAAACCCAAGTAAGGCCTAGTTAGTATGACTTACTTTGAGAGAAATCTAATGTTAGCAGTTATAAAGGTCTATTAAATGAAACTATTTTATTTCCTTTGGGTCAAGAAGGTAGACTCTTTGGCTTGGGTGGAAACCTAACATTCTAGTTCATCCTGGCTAAGGGACCACTTTAGAAAGGTGAAATAATTATTCCTTGGATGAGATAATTCAGTTTTTCTTCCCAGAATTCCCAGTCTTAGTACAATTCCTTGAACGTCTGTAGCCAGGCAGCTTTGTCTATCTGTCTGCTTTTCTGAATTGCTCAGAACAGTGAGGACTTCAGTTTCTCCCCTCCTCTGTGTATACTTTCCCATCCTTTGACCCATCCTCTTTCTTTAAAGTTTCCCTGCCATGTGGCTGCTTGTCTGCTGTGTGCTGACCTCCATGTCGGTTTATCTCAAAGGTCATGGCTTTTTCTCTTATCTATTTTACCCTTATAAATAAGCAGATGCCAAGATTTACAGCTTGTCCCTGGGACTTCCATTTAACACTAATAAAATGGCCCTCCAGCTTTCATTTGAATTTGTTTTTAAATTCTTTTATTAAGGAGAAAAAGAACCTGAGGAGGGGACTTCCTGCTCCTCATTAACATTAGGTAGTTCTAATGAGATTCCCTAAAATTATTAGTAACTTTATATGTTTGATATTTTTTTAGATATAAGGTTTATAATTCAGATTTTATTATCTTTTTTTCTATCTTCCATAAGCACAAAACTATCATCTTATCATCTTTATCTGGTTTCTAAGAGTACAGTGGATAGTAACTTGAAATTTCCAGCCCTGGGTGCTTCCACTGGTCTCATAAAAATTTCTATGTCTTGTAACTTTTTCTTTATATAAAAAAGACAGTACTTTACAAAAGTGTCAACAGGGATCGGATTATACAAGAAAATAATATCTGAGAAATAGCTCAGTATCTGACCCACCACAGGCATTTGACAAATGTTTAATTAATGCCTGAAGTGTGCTGGGGGCTGTACATAGGAGAACATTCTTTATATTCCAGTGGATTTAGTAACCGAGCATTTTTCCTGTCCAAGACAGAACATCAGAAACCAGCCTGTTCCTGGTGACCTCATTCTTTCCTTTTTCTTTTCTTGCTTACATTTTTCCCCTAAATTTCTTTCTTTAATTTCATTGCAGTCAATGATGTTGATCCTGTAAGGTCTCATTCTTGATGTGCCAGTGTGATGGGATTTCTTTTTAACTCTGTTGAGAGTGTTCTAAGAAAGAAGGAGAGGCAGGAGTCAGCTACCAGCTGAGCCTCTTGGTGGCACCCGATAAAACAAGCATTCAATAATGTCCCTTAACTCCTTCAATATTTCCATAGATTTCCCAAATTCTCTGTGTTTAAATGAGCAGACAGGAACTCTGGGCGTGGAGCATAGAGGGTAGACATTGAGTTGAGGGTCTGACTTCACAGGAACTCCTTGTCGATAATTTTGTTAAGTTGTTTTGGCCATGAACTCTGGAAGAAAGTAAGATGCCATGTAAACTTATTTAAGATGATTCTCTTTTTCTAATAGTCTAAAGTCCTTCCCAGAATCCAATGGGGCCAATGATGTGCTACCGGGGTTAAGGTTCATGAACAATTCATCTTCCCTGTGCTCCCGCTGTCTACCTACTTCTTCCCTTTATTTTCTATTGCATTACTTATGGCGTGTGTGGGAGGTGGTCTTTCCCTAGGCAATGTTAGGAATGTACTCTAATACAAAAGGGATGCTGTAGAGTCTGGCATGCTGAAATGATGTAGAGAGCTCAGGACTTACGAATGAACGGCTCCGGCTCTGCTGCATCATTAATTCTGGAAGGAATCAATATCTCTGAAAAATAGAAAGTAGAGGAACTGCCCGGGCAAAGAAGTGTACAGATCTGAGGGAGTCTCAGACTCTGGGGCATAGATGACCCATGACACTGAGTCCCCCTCACTGAACAGTCATGCCATCATACCTGATGGATTTCATGGCCATCTTCAGAAATATGAGGGCCCTTGAATCATAAGTGGAAATAAATGATATCTTATTTCCAATTCCAGCATTAAAAAAGGCATGACTTGGCTGGAGAGATGGCTCAGAGGTTAAGAGCACTGATTGTTCTTCCAGGGGTCCTGAGTTCAATTCCCAGCAACTATGTGGTAGCTCACAACCATCTATAATGAAATTCGGTACCCTTTTCTGTATACAGTATACACAAATAAACAAATAAAAATTTAAATGATAAAAAAAAGGCATGACTTATTTTCTGAAGGTAGAATTAATTTTCAGATTCTAAACCTGGAAATCCCCCCATTTACCAAATGTCAAAAAATTCCATTTTATACCACTTTTGTAATATAAGAAAATTTTATATGCTTATTAAACTTAAAATTTTTAAAGCACTTTGTTTTCCAATATTTGGCCATTAACAAATTAAATTAAATATTATCTATTTAATTGTAAATTATGTCATGGCAAGGAAAGTCATCTAGGAATTAAAGTCTAATCATTTATTAAGGTGTGCTTAAGTCCCTAAAAATGTACCCATAATACAACTTAAGACAAATTCCCACATTTCCCAACACTGCTTTTAATTGAATGCAAGATGCACACTTGAATTTCTCTTACCCTAGCTTGCGATTTAGCATTGTGCCCATAATCGAAGTAAAGACACTTAATAATGTGAGAAATAGCAATCTGAGGGCTAGGACTACTGTAGCTCAGTTGGCAGCATGCTTGTGTAGCATGTACAAAGCTCTGGGTTCAATCTCCAGCACTGCATTAACTAGGTGCAGTTGTGCATGCCTTTACTCCTAGCACTCTGGAGTTAGAGACAGAAGGGTCAGAAGTTTAAGGTATCGAATTTAAGATTAGCCAGGTCTACATGTGGCACTATTTTAAATAAGCAATCATACATACATATACAAAAACAAGTAAGCAAATAATAAAACCCCAACATGATTGTAGTGAGCAGCATCTTAGATATACATTACTTTATAAGATACATGTGAGTTTTAAACTAGTTTTCCAGACAGGGAGATGACTTAATGGTTCAAAAGCTCTTGCCTTGAATGCCTGATGACTTTTGAGTGTGATCAATAAATCTGGATTTTATTTTTGAATTCTTGAGTTTGATCTCACCCATGGTGAAGGAGAAAATTATCTCTCAAAGGTTTCCCCTCTGACCTCTACACATACATCATAGCATAACCCACCCCAGCATTAAAAAAAAAAGTAAAGGTATTTGTTTTTTTTTTTTTTTTTTTTTTTTTTTTAAAAAAGGTTAGTTTTCTACCATTAATCAGATGTATGATGCACAATAACCTCTATTATTTTTCAGAAGACTTTTATTTTCATGTGTATGAGTGTTTGTAAGTATGTCTGTGTACCACTTGCATGGCTGGAGTCTCTGGAAGCCAGAAGAGGGTTCTAGATCTCCTGGAATTAAAGTTACAGAGTTGTGAGTGCTGGGTTTTTAACCTGCATCCTCTGCAAGAGTATCTAGTGATCATAATGGCTGAGAGACCTCTCTGGTACTGAACTTCTATTCTTTTTAATTATTTTTGTAGAATAAAGTCTCATTTTTTATCCATGCATCCCCTTGTTCCAACTCCCTTCCTCCTCGCGACCTCTCCCGGTCAATCTTCAGCCTCCCTCCTCTCCACCCCCAATCCCCTCCTTAAAATGAATGTTTTGTGAAGTGTGTTATCTCCTAACAGTCATTATTTTAGTGTACAGAGCTATGTTATAGATTTTTATTGAGAAAAGTTTTAATTTAGACCTAAAGAGTGATTGAACAGGCCTGAACATGTTTGAAGAATCTAGGGAGGTATATGTTATGTTAATGTAAACAAAGTCATTCATAAAGAGAAAGTTTTGTGTTGGTGTCTGCACTGAACACAGTCTCATCAGTGGTGTTCTGTGGGAAGCAGCACTGAAACAGAGCTGGGAGTAGAGACAGGCGTACTATCTGTGAAAAGTAGACACACTGGGCAGAGAAAGCCCACAGAGCTGACAAAGCCTCACCAGCATTCTAGGGAGCCCTCAAACAATTTGTTCCATGAGAACAACCCAGAGCAAGAGCATTGAACTCATTTATTAATAATAATTATTTTCATATAGCAGGGAGAGGGTCATCTTTTTACTTATTGCAACCAATGGACCTTAGGTCATAGAGAGTTCAGGAGTCTGTCAGGGAGGAAGCACAAGCGTTTGCCCCCAAGAAACAAAAAACAGCATTACTGTTTACATCAGCTCTTTTACTGACTTCTCTTGACAGTGGCTGAGGCAAATTGGGCCACAGGCTGAACACAATGAGGAGATTGCTGGTAGGAACTTTGAAGATACTTGTTCAGGATACATAACAACAGTCAGTCAGCTGCATGGAACTGTCCCATATGGAGGGAAGGGAGGAAATTCAAGATGAAATTATAAGTGCCATGCCACCAGTTATCAAATGCTAATGTTGCCCCACAGGGCTTCTCACAAATATGTGATGTATGAATAGCTCTAGCCCATGGTTCTGCCAACCCTAATTGTGGTTGGAGGTGCATCTATTTTTTATTTTTTCACTTTTGCTTTCCTTCTGACTAAAAATTCAACTTAAAGTGTGAAATATTCCTTTATACTGGATGAATATATACCACTGTGACTGGTTTAATGAAAAAGCTAAATAGCCAGTAACTAGACAGGATTTTTAGGACAAAGTGAATGCTGAGGAGAAGGACAGTGTCAGGAGGAGATGCCATGAAAGAGCAAACAGGATAGAAAGTACATATATGAGGTAAACGAGCCTTGGGGTAGCACATCCGTGGATGAAAATGGGTTGATTTAAGTTATATGACCTAATTAAAAACAAGCCTAAGCTATTGGTCCAGCATTTATAATTAATAATAAGTTTCTATTTGGGAGTCAACTGACTGGACAGAGCTGAAGGGCTGTCCCAACAAAAAAACTCAGCCTACTTTAAAGACTGGTAAAGCAAATAATTTCACGGTGGCTAAAACAAGCTTGAGCATTAGTAGAGGGATTTGTAAGATGTCAAAGCTTGGCTCAATGGTGTCTCTTTCTTGAGGCAGATTCATTCCAGTTCACAGCTTTTTTTTGTTTGTTTGCTTGTTGTTTTCCCTCTATCAACTACTATATCAAAGTCTCTAGATCTAACGATGATATAATTGTCTCTGTACATTCACTACTTCCATGGGAAAAGATCGTGAGAAACTCTTTTCAGGAAATTCTTAGTGTCTTGATTCTTGTGCAAGGCATTTATGAGCAACATCATCTATACATGTGGGGTACAGAGGTTGTCTTAGTTAGAGCTAATATTACTGTAACAAAACAACATGACCAAAAGTAACTTGGGGAGAAAAAGTTTCATTTAGCTTACATTATCATAATCCACTGAGGGAAGCCAAGGTAGGAATTCAAACCAGGCAAGGCAGGAGTTGCTGCTGAGACCACAGAGGAGTACTACTTACTGGCATGTTCCTTAGGGCTTGCTCAGCCTGTTTTTTATAGAACCCAGGACAACCATCTCAGAGATAGCACCACCCACATTGGACTGGCCCCTGTTGCATCAGTTACTAATCAAGAAAATGTCTGTGGCAGTTTGAATATAATTACCCCCATAAGCTTATAGGGATTGGCACTGTTGGGAGGTGTGGCTTTGTTGGAGCAAGTATGTCAGTCATGTCACTCTGGGGCTGAGCTTTGAGGCCTCATATATGCTCAAGCCATGCTCAGTGTTCCAGACCACTTCCTGTTGCCTGTGAGATTATGATGTAGTTCCTTTCCCACTCTTAGCTCTTTCTCCAACACTATGTCTGCCTGCACAGTGCCATATCCCACCATGATGACAGTAGACTGAACCTCTGAAAGCCATCCCATTAACTACTTTGCTTTATAAGAGTTGCCTTGGCCATGATGTCTCTTCACAGCAATAGAAATCCTAAGACAATGACCTACAGGTTTACTATAGTCTCATCTTATGAAACTATTTTCTCAATCAAGGCTCCCTCTTTTCTGATGACTCCACCCGTTGTCAAGTTTACACAGAAGCAGCCAACACAGAATTTGTTGCATGTGCTATGTATTTAAAATTCTTTTTTTTTAATAAAACAGCCCACCTCTACCCTCAAAAATTCAATCTTAGATTGACTGTAGTGGTTTATACATAAAACCCCAACACTTGGAAGGTATAGGCAGGAAGATCTTAAGACTGAGGGTAATTCAGGGTACTATCTATAAATTAATTAATTAAATTTTTTTGAAAAAAACAAGCTGGGATATATTTTAATCATTTAAGTACTTAGGCAAACTTAACGAGGCAAGTCTGAACCCTAGTAGTCATTGCAAAAAGCCATACATGGTTATAGATACTTATATTCACATTGGTGGGAATGTAGAGGCAGGTGGATTTCTGAGAACTGGCTACTTGGCTTAGTTTACTTATTAATAATCTGCAAGTCAATGAGAGACTCTGCCTCAAAAAACAAAAACAAACAAACAAACAAACAAAAAACAAAGCAAAAGCAACCAAGTAGGTGGCTAATAAACTGCATGATATCTAAGGTTTATCTCTGGCCTCTGTGTGCACCATCCCTCATATATATGTGCATTCCCCTACAGAAACATGCAAAACACAAAGATACAATTCAGTTTTACAAACTTTCTGTGCCTTTTTTAAAAAATTTGAGTATGTTGTAGCTGCTATTATAAGATATTCCAGACCTGATATCAACAATAGAAATTTATTTTTCACAGCTAATCGGTCCCAGTTCAAAACTTCAGGTTTTAGTGTTTGGTCAGGGCTCAGGTCTTGCTTCACAGAAAGGTAACTGTTTCTTGAGCTATCCACTCTGCAAAGAAGAAATGAGTTTGCTTTTGTTAATTTATAAGACTGTTAATCCACAAACAGTTTATAACCTCAACATGTGAATTTTGGTGGTAACATGTAGATTACAGAACTTCTCAGAACAATTTTGAAAGCCATTTCTTGGGACTCAATGTTTGATGTCATGACAGACACTGAAGGGTCCTGTGCTGAAGAAGTCTGCTCCAGTGAATGCCCTTTAGTATCCTCACACTTCTGGTTTTATTTATTTATTTATTTATTTATTTATTTATTTATTTATTTATTTATTTATTTATTTTTAGTGCATGTCTGGACACAGACACACAGACACACACACACACACACACACACACACACACTCCTGTGACAAAGCATGCAAGTGGGGGCAGCTGTCTCCTTCATGTATCTGGGGTTGAACTCAGGCCCTTCAGTCTTGGCAACAGACCCCTTACCCTCTGAGCCATCTTGCTGGCTCACATCACACTTTAAAAACACTACAGAATTGTTGGGAAGTGGTGGTACACGTCTTTAATCACAGCACTTGGGAGGCACAGGCAGTTGGATTTCTGAGTTCAGAGACAGCCAGGTCTACAGAGTGAGTTCTAGGACCGCCTCGCCAAGGGCTACACAGAGAAACCCTGTCTTGAAAAAACAAACCAAAACCCAACAGAAACAGAGCTACAGATTTTTTTTTCTCTACTGTAAACTAACAAGTCTTCAACAAAATCCTGCAGTCAACTTACTTTTTATTTTTGTGTGTAGAATAACACTTGAACTATTTGTTTTTTATGTGTTTGTTTTTTCTCTCTCTGCAGTTTAACTTTTAGGCAGGCACTGTATCTTGAACTTCATTCATCTACCAGAAAAATCCAAATTATTGCTATGCCATAGTAGGAGTCCAGTATTTGTGTTTTGGATGTCCTAAGTAAAGTGTATGAGTAGCCCATGTCACAAGAATTGCATTAACATGTATTACCTGTGAAAATAACATGCTAAGAAGGATACTAAGGTCTGTTTTGTCTCTAAAATGAAGGAGCCCGGAGGCCTTTGAGGAAACTTTTAAATAAAGACCGTAAACTCACACATTGAAGAGTTCCCAGAAAAGACAGAGGGTATTGAGTTCAATTTATCCAAGATGAGATTCTGTCTGGACTGAATGTGTTCAGAAGCTCCGGGAGCAGTGTGCTGCCTGGGCTGGAGGTTCTTCCGCTTACACCACCTAGGACTGTGCCGCTTTTCTAGCAGCGAGAGCTCAAGTCAATCTCTTAATCCCTTTTATCTAGAAAATGGAATTTTAAAAGTCCTGACCCTCTGGGGTTTTTGTGAACACTAAATAAGATATTTAAGGAATTCGACACGGTGCCTGTTCCATATGGTAGTCAGAAATCAATACGTGTAATCTATTATTTTTGCTAGTGTGGATTAGGAAAAACACAGAAAGGTCTATACTCTTTCTGTGAGCAATGCGGCAGAAATCTTTTCAGCCTGATGTTTACAGATGTGCCTTCTTGCTCAGTGTCTGTGCACTTCATCTATGCTGTGTCTGATAAGCTGGCCTTTATTGTACTGGAGAGCTTGCCTTTACTTAGGGTCAAAAAACTCCTCATGCCTTTTTTTGATTTGCTGAACCAGCTCAGTCCTTGCTAGTAGCTAAATGACCAGAAAATTTTTATTAAACATTACCTTAAAATATTATTTTTAAATTAAAATTTTAGTAAATGCTAAGAAGAAGCAAATGGTTTCCAAAGAAGATTATGAATATAGAGGTCCCTGGTAGTTTTAGGTGTGACAGGGTATTCTAGCTGGCTAGATAACCTGAATTACTGCATTGTCTAAAGGAATTGTACTTTTAAAGCTTTTATTATTCTAAATATTAACTATTTCAGTATAAACTTTATACATTTTTTTGAAACAGAATTTTCTGTAGCCTAGAGTGGTTCTGAGCTCCTTATATGGATATATAATGAGCTTGAAATACTGACCCTCTTGCCTCTACCTCCATGGAAGGACAACTATGTAGCATCATCTCTTTGCTGCCCAACAGGAAACATGTTTGTTTGTGTTGAGAAGGAGATCTCACCATCTTACTCTGTTGTCCAGCTAACCTAACCTTGAACTCAAGATCGCCCCCAATCTTCTATTGAAAGAGTTTTTTCATGTAATATATTCTGATTATGGTTTCCCCTCCTTTTACTTCCCCCACTTACTCTCCATCTTGTCTCTCATCTGGCTACATACACATTCTGGCAGTTGTTAGAAAACAGGAATAATGATAAAAAATAAAATGCAATTGGATAAAACAAAACAAATCAGAACAGGACAGAACAAACAAACAGGAAAAAAAAAACCCTCAAAGATAGAGCTTAAGAAATACACAATTTAAATTTAATTTAAAACTTTTAAAAGTATAGATACAGATACACACACATACACAGGACTATCAAAAACCCCCAAACTAAGCCCCCCAAAACCTCACAAAGCTAGAAGCAACAATACATACAAAGAATCTGTAAGATGAAAAAGTATGCCCTGAATTGATATTGAGAGAAAAAGAACCTCCAAAGATGCTGTTGAGATCATTTTGCCCTGGCCATATACTGCCTGGCATGCAGCCTACACTCACTAATAGTTTGCTTCCACAGTGAGACTCTGTTGGAGAAAATTAATTTTTCATTAACAAGAGCTTTCAGTTGGGAATAGCTTCTGGGTTAGGAAGAAGGGCTTGTGACTATTTTCTTTTCTTTTTTGGCTCTAAGACTCCAACTGGTATGGACCTGGCAGTTCCTGTGCATGCTGCCACGTTCTCTGTAAATCCAGGTGTGTGCCAGCTCTGTTGTGTGTAGAAGGCCTTCATTTCCTACTGCATCCTTCATGCAACCTGGATCTTACACATTTGCTCTTCTACAGCATTTCCTGAGCCCTAAGGGTGGCATTTAATGGAGACATCTTGTTCCTTGAGAACTCATAAGATCTATTTTGGAACATGGCTGAAGGATGACCCTTCAGAACAATATTCTACCTGGAGAAGAAAAATATAGCGAAGAAGAGATAGCTTGATAGGTCTCCTAGACCCTGAATATTTTAGGGACATAAGATATCATAAAGCCCCATGATCAAATGAGGCAGCTAGTAATATTTCAGCAGAAATGGGGAGGGCCATTGAGCAACTTAAGTAAGCTACAGCTATGCTTATGGCAGCACTATGAAATGGCATTGAAGCTATGGGTCAATCTCGTGGGATTGTATAGTTTAAACCTCTATGTCCTGCACAGTTTACTGACAGTTTTGATGCAGTAGTACTGTTTTCATAGTTAAAGCCTGCATCACTAGTCAGCAGGAAGCCATTTAGAATGATGCTCCTAGGATGTAGGAATACTCCCTATGTCTCCTCCTACACATTTCAACTCTCAGAATTATGTGTCTTGAAAAGAAACAAAGTGGCTTGCTTCAATTTTAAACAGTCATAATTAGTTTTACAAGTTTTTTTCGGTTGCTGTCTTTCCTGTTTATTCAATACCCACTAAAAACTCCATTTATTCTGAGTTAGCAGGTGTGATATACAGTTGGTGAACAGGAGCCCTGGATGACTAGCATTTTGTAAATCAATTTCTCTCTCTCTCTCTCTCTCTCTCTCTCTCTCTCTCTCTCTCTCTCTCTCTCCCTCTCTCTCATCATCATCATCATCATCATCATCATCTCCCTCTTCTCTCACCAGAACTTTATGTTAAATAACTACTATGGTTACCCACCCATCTCAATATAAGAATGTAACGGTATACTGACTCATTAGAGGCTTTTAGTCATTAATAAAACTATTGGAACATAATGAAAAAGAAGAGAGAGTTAATTATTTTATTTATCTTGAAAAACATTTTAAAAACATGTAATTTGCAGTACTGGAAGTATGTTCTTTTATTCACTAATAATTTTTTTCTTTTTTATAAGACTTTTAAACTTACACTTGGCTTATGTATGTTAAATATTTCAAGTATGTTACTTTTTAAAAAAGCTTATAAAAGGGTAAATTGTAATTAAAAAAAATGACAACTTTTAGTTTTGGACCTGCCATAAGACAAGATTGTGCATAAGTCCTGCAATAGAAAGGGTTTCTTTAGTCTCTAGGCTCACAGTAAGAAAGGAGACTTTCCATGAATGCGATCTATTAGAAAACATAAACAAAATTATGTGATGTAATACCAGAGTCATGAACAGTAGACACAGCTACTGTGACTATAAATCCAATGTCAGAGAAAAAGAAACTAAGCCACAGCATCCATTAATATTGAATTAACAATCCAAGGTCCCTGAATTAATCTGGGAGCTTGCAAAGGACTAGGGTGGGCCAGAACTACTAGCTGAATCTTAGAAGAAATAGTTAATCCCTCTCTGCTTGATGGTACATTTAATTTAGGTTTCATTTCCCCCCACAATCCTGTAGACAAGGGCTTACCAAGAAAGATAAGTAGGAGAGTCCCTGTGCCTTGGGGGTTTTCCCTCCTGATTTTTTAGGAGGAGAGAGAAAAACTGGAAATGGAAGCTAACACTTTCATCACCTAAAATAAGCTTGAAGTAATGTCAACCTCAAATAATAAAGTTGATTCCAGATATTGGACCCTAACTCCTTGCAAAATGAAAGAAATTACATCCCAGGAAGGGTAACAGAAGACTGGATTTAAAAAAAAAATGTTTCAGATATACTTTCTGGCACTTAGTTAAGAAGCACATAACATAAAGGAGATGATATAAAAATTCAAAGACACAACATGTAGTGGAAGAAGTCTACAGGGGATTCAGAAAATTGAGGCATGAGACAAACTTCTCTTTAAGCAACTGTGCTTTGTTCAAGATGTTTCACAGAGAACTAAATGAAGGTTCTAAAGCTTTACAAACAAACACATCATCTGGAATTGAAAACTCGATAGTTAATTTACAATGTTCAATTAGGCCCAGCAGAAGAGGGAGTGTTGTGAGTAGTTTCTGGCCTGGCCTTGCCCCAAGATCTGGACCAGGAGTTCCAAATAACCACAGGAAGACATATATTAATTACATGGTGTTTGGTCTATGACTCAGACATATCATTTGTTCACTCTTACTCTTAAACTAGACCATGATTAGTGCCTTTTCTCAGAGTAACATTCTTTTCTCACTTCCTCTGTGTCTACCTGGCATTTCTGCTCTACTCTTCCTTTTCCCAGAGGTTTCTTAGTCTGGTAGCTCCATCCAAACTTCCTGTCTACCTTCTGGCCAATCAGAATTTTATTAAACCAGTAAGAGGAACAAATATTTACAATGTACCATAGCATAATCCCACAGCAAGGGACTAATGAATCAGAAATAGTTAGGGAAAAATTCCATATAAAGATGGAATATAGATTCAATAGGGCATAGTAAGAGACATGCTCACCACTTATATCACAATTTCTGGAGAAGAAATTAATTAAATGGATTAATTTAGAATTAAAATGTGGCAGAAATGTATTTGAAGTGAAACTGACTTGTAGTTGTACAAGTTCAGGTTGTATAAAATGAGACCTAGAGCCAAATATTGGAAGAAGGCTGAAATATCAGAGATAAGAAGCACCACAGTCAATTCTCACCCAGCTGTCTTACAACTTCCTCAGCCTCGTTCCTGGTCGCTTCTGCCAGTCTGTTCTACTAGTAGCCTCTTCCTCTGTTGGGTTCCTAAGAGGCCTTATATACCCTTCTCCTCAACTTTATCCCATCCAGATTAGGATTAAAGGTGTAAACCACTCTATTTCATAGCTAGCCTTGAACTTTCAGAAACAAAGGATGTAGAGAGCTGCCTGCTGCTGCACTCTAAAGATGGTGCTGATTTCCAGCCTCCACCCCCCATGGGTGAGTGCTCTCTTTTGATAAACAACTCCTTATTTGGCTTGAGCCTGGGGCATGGTTTGCTGTTGTGTATGTGGACCTATGAGCTGTGCCCACATGGCTTATTGGGATTGGATGCCCTGAGAGTTTCTAGTCAGTGGGCGGGGTTTCCTGGGGAGGAGAAGGAGAAGCAGAGAGAAGGACAAAGAGAGAACAATTGTAAAGGTCCCAAATAAACTGCTGAAAGAAGATCCTGGGTGTTGGGCTTTCCTTGCTGGCAAGGTTGCATGCGACAAAAGGAAGTTCTGTCTCTGTAGTTATGGGACTAAGGGCATAGGTCACCACTCCCGGCTTTCCCTGTGCTGGAATTAAAGGTATGTGTGATTGAATTTCAGTTGTTTATCCTTGTACTCGAGAATTGTGAATTTCCTGAGCTGTCTGTCTAGGATTTGACTGTGCTTTCTCCCCAATATTCAGGCTTTATTAAATATGTAATATATATCCACACTGACTTACAATTTTAAAAACTGAATTAAAGACATAAAACCATAGATCCAAATTACTCTATGACACTGAGAAGGAGTAAATGACAATAAAACCATAAGTATGTATATCATAACCAAGCTACTGAAACATAACTATGGAAACATGCTTATAAAAAGTCAACAAAATTATTTGTAAGGTCAAAGTCTTCAAAGTAGAATGGCACAGTAGTTATCTGACTCAAGACTGTTATTGAAAGTCAGTATCTGCTGTCACCTCTCCTGTGAACCTTGGTGTCTGTTTCTGAGATTTCTTCTTTCCTGACTATTTTCTACCCTCCAATTAGATTTCTCCCTGGATGCATTACTTCTTATTCTCCATGTTCTACAGAAAAGGAATTAAAGTGCTATCATCCCATGCCTAGTGCTAGATAACAAACCCACATTTTCTTTGGTAGTGCTCCAATCTTCCTCCTAGGACCCTACCAGCAAAGATTTTTTTTCCTGTTATATTTCTCAGTTTTCTCTTTTTGATTTCTAGCTAGATATTGTAAGAATTATTTATTTCTAATTGATTATATAAAGGATCAATATTTATTCAGGGGTTATATAAACACTTATTGATGTAAATAGAATTTAAAGGCAATTTTTGGAGAGTGAAACTGTCTCATGCAATGATGGTGCCAATCCTTTTCTCAAGAAAGCAGGAACAAACAGAAAGGAAGGGTAGTGTGCAATGAATGGTGTTCTCATTGTGGGTTGGTCAATCCCATTCAGAGTCCTGAGACCCCAAAGCTACATACACTTCTAGGTCTCCCTCAATAATGTCTGAATCCCACTACAGTTCTTTTCCTTCTTTTCTTCCTTTTCCCTCCCATCCTTCCTCCCTCCTTCCCTCCTTTCCTCCCTTTCTTTCTTCTTTTCTATTTTCTCTCTCCTCTCCCTTCTCTATGAGATAGGATATCTTAATTATTATTCTATTACCTCCAAGAGACACAAGGGAGCTTACAACAGAAAGCATTTAATTGGAGGCTTGCTTACAGTTTAAGAGAATTACTTCATGATCATTATGGGAATTATAGCAACACAAAGGCAGATATTGCATTGAAACAGAATCTGAGAATTTACATCTGATCTACAAGCACGTGGCAGAAAGAGCAATACCCGGCTTTGGAATTTCAAAGCACACCCCTGGAGATAAACCTCCTCCAATCATGTTACACTTGTATCCTTCTAATCCTTCTAAATGGTCCACCAAGGAGGAGCCAAGCATTTTGATGTGTGAGTCTATGGGGGACATTGTCATTCAGATCACCACACAAGGTTTCCCTCTGCATGCAAAGCTAGTCTCAGACTCACAGAGATCTGTCTGTCTTTGCATTCCAAGTGCTGGAATTAAAGACGTGTCTCATGATATCTGGCCCTCTCAGTTTCCTTTTCTGTTTGATTACTCTGATGACCCACCTCACTCTCAGGACTTTGGATTGTAATGAAAAATTTCTTTAATTACCTAAAAAATTAAAAAAGTAGATATAAACCTTGACCTCTCTATTTTAAACACCACTTTTTTTTTTTTTTAATTCTATCCTTCCCCCTTTTTTAAATTAGGAACTTCAACCAAGAACTAAAGAAGCAGATTAGTAAAACCATTCTAAATGATTTCTTGAGAATAGGAAAATAGAAAATAATCCAAACTCATGACATCAGGGAAGCGTGATCCTGAAAATAAAACCATAAATAGATATTATGGTATGTAAGATATGGATGTCATTTGTTTGATGCTATTTCCAAGAGGAGATGCATTTCTTTTCCTCTACATTTTTTATTGCCAGGACTTTTATTTATTTATTTACCATTAAAGTATGACGGCAGTGGTGCTCTGACGGTTCTGGAACTGGCTTTTAAAAGGAAGGGTGGGTGTGTATTGGTTTCTTAGATTTCTGGAGTTATGTGAGAATTAAGACTTCCCTATTGTGTAGCGCATGTGGCAAAGCACTGGGACTGTATGGAAATGAGGGGACTAAATGAGCCTAGCATTCCAGCCTTCCCGCCAAGACATATTTGTTTGGATTTGTCTTGGACTTCAGCCCAGTCCATTCACTAGCTGAATGCTACTCCTTGATCTCAGTTAATACCACACAGAATTGAAAACTTTCCCAGGGAAATGCTACTCAAAAGTTCAACTCACAAAAGTAGGAAACATGATAAATGATTGTTGCTTTAAGCCTCTGTGTTTGAACATACTTGGTTATGCGGCAGTTAAAAACTGAAACAGTTTGTGAAGTGGCCAGGTATGAACATAGATGCAAAATATGTGGAATAATACTGGGGAAAAAAAAGTGGAATTCCATGACAGAAAGACAGACAGACAGACAGACAGACACACACACACACACATGCACACACAGAAGCTATATTCTAGCTGTCATGAATTTTCTATCCTTCAGAATAAGAAGCGGCAAACCACAACCACTGAACAGCTTGGGATCAGAAACACCCTGGACTGACCCTTCGAACCCCACTCCAACTATAGGAACACCAGACTCACTCTTGAGGGAGGGGGGACAAAACTGGATTTGGCCAGGAGTGGAGACTGATCCAAGCATTATTGGGTAAGTGGGACCATAGGACTGTCTGCTCCCTGCCCAGAGAGGGGATGGGGAGTTGCAGAGAAGAAAAATGATGTGGTGGGAGGGGGAAGGGACCTTGAATAAGGATATACAGGGATGGAAAAAAAAAATTCAGAGGGAAAGCTGAACACAAAGTAAATATATGTGTAGCAATCTTATTTGCATTACCACCCTTGATAAGCCATGCTTATGATTCTTATCCTCTTTATAGTTATTGTTAACTTTTCCTCATTTTAAATTCATTTTACTGTTTTTTTGTTAAATACAAAATAAAGAAGAAAAAAAATGTAAAAAAAAGATTTCCTAGAAATCATATTTCTGCATGCTTTTGTAGAGTAATAAATGCCTTGGCATTACTATACAAATGTTGAATGACTTATTTATTGTGGAACTACTACTGCCTTACCTCTCCTACATTTATTATTCCTTGGTTATCTTTGCTAAAAGTATTGTATTTTATGCATTTTCAAGAGTATTCAGATCAATTATATTGGTCAATATGTTTATCCTTTCATGACAACATAACTGTAATCTACTATATTAATAGATTCAAGATGTAGCTTGGAGGATGACTCAATAGGCAAAGCACTTAGTCTGCAAGCGTGAAGACAAGGGATTGGATCCCAGCACCATGTAAATATTGAACAGGCATTTCAGCCTGTAGTATCAGCATTCTCAGGGGGAGATATGATAAAGGTATAGCTAACTAGGCTACCCAAGTCAGTGAGCTCCACATTCCAGCGAGAAACCCTGCCTATGACACAATAGGGTGGTTTCTCAACCTTCTAGCTACAATCAAGGAAACTAACTTGTTCTCATCAGCTTACTATTTGATATGTCTTCTCTCCAATGATGTATGTTAAACCAATGACGGTGTACAAACAGCAAATGGGCACATGAAGATAATTCTACATGAAAATAAATTCAATATCATTAGCCACCATAAAAACACAATTCAAGACCACAATACATGTGATCACAGGCCTAGCTGAACAACCAAATAAAAAACAGCACTAAATACTGGTGAGAAAAAGAAACTGGGTCATTCATACACCCCTGATAAGAGTATAAATTGGTGTAACCACTCCAGAAACTGCTTGCTATTTCTTACAAATCCAAGCATGTGATTGCTACATACCTATGGATTATTCTCTTGGGTTATTATATAGATAAATAATAACATAAGTTCACCAGGTTTATTTTGAAAATAAAACTGCACAAAATATATATATGTCATGGGCAGTATGGTGGAAGACACAAAAATTCAGCCTCTGGCCTTCACACACTTTTGAACCCAGAAATATGTATGGCTCCCTACTCCACACACTATATACACATTCATAAGATCAATGGTGAAAATTTTTATTTTATTCCAATAAATGTAAACAGAGCCTTTTTACAAAAAGTCAATGTTCAATTACAACAAACTTTTTATAAAAGGGATGGTATAAGATGGTTCAGTGAGTAAAGGTGCATGTTACCAAGTATGCCAACCTGAGTTTTATCAGGGAACTCTCAATTCTCCCTGGAAAGGGAGAACTGAATCCAGCAAGCCTTCCATGTGTGTTAAATGCATGTAGTCCTATATACGTGAGTGTGTGTGTGTGTGTGTGTGTGTGCGCGCGCATGTGTACGCGCTTGTGCTTATGTGTGGTCACACAGAGAGACTACCTATGTAAACAAGTATTTCTGAAATATAATCTTAAAAAGCCACCTAGAATGAAGGAGCAGAAGGGCATATTTTTAATCCTGTGAGGGATTTCTAATCAGGATGAGAAGCAGGCCTCATGTTTCCTGTTCTGTTGCACTCACATTCACATTGAATTTAAAACCAGGAAGACTGCTTATCATTAGCACTGCTACTTAACAGTATGCTTCAAATCTCATGGCCAACCACAAGAAAGAAAAAAAAAAGTATCACGTGATATTCATAATAGCAACAGCATAGGCAGAGGTTTCTACTGACAAATTAACAGAAATAAACCAACCTATGGAAGCACTTAAAAATTTTAATCAAAAGATTTTGAAGATTCATACAAATAGAAGACATGTCAATTCACGGAGAGAAAGACTTGTATCATAAAGGTTTATGTTTTCCTCAACTTCGTCTTTTAAATTAGTGGAATTTCAACAGTGGCTTCAGTGAAACTTAACAAGCTGATATAAAAATTTATGGGAACTGGCAAAATACCAAAAAATAGACAAGACACTCATGAATGAAAAAAAATCAGGAAGAAAAACTCTGGTGAGAAGACTTGTCATGTAAGCCTCTGAGATCTAAAGCTTTGGTAGTTAATATGTTTAATATTTGTGAGAAAATAAACACAGTGATCACAGAAACACAGTAGACAGACTCTCAAAATATGTAAAATGTGATAATTACAGTGTTCATCTTAATCAGGAATGCTAAAAGTAATAGATATATCTGTGGCAGTTCTATTAATGATAAGTCATTTATCACTTAAAGATTATTTAGAAGGGATTGTTCGTCCTGAGATAACCGATTCTCAAGGGCAGAAGATCGAGGAAAGTTGAAGCAGAGCTGTACTTCTGCTGAGGGCATGGTTGCTTCTCTTCATTGCTGGATGAGTTTCCTAATCACTAAAGCATCCATTTCGGATATTGAGATGCGATGTGCTTAATTGTGTCTCGCCTCACTTAAGACAGCAGTTCTTTTGTCTCTTCCCCACACTGTCTTTGGGATGAACTTAAATTACTAACTCACTTCAGTCACACTAGTCTGATTTGCTCACATGTCTTCACGATCAGGCCAAGTTTCCCAAAGATAGTTGATAGCAGTGTTTGTTAGTCTCTGGAATGCTATTGGAGATAAATTGTGGAACGTAAAGAAATGGACTGTGGCTGTAGTCACGGGACGGATTGAGAGAAAAAGGTAATGTTCTGGCATCTTTTCTGTGCTCCTCACACTGTGCTGACCCCATTTACATACATGGTGTCATGGAATTAGCATGACTGAATGTACACCTGTTTATTTCACAGAAATGGCAAATCTCCCAGGATGTCAGTTGCTCATCATATTCTCCCGGAAGTGGCAAAAGGCACAAAAATCTAGATAACCAGACTTGTAGTTAACTAGGATTTCCCCCAAATGGTTTCTTATTCTGGTATTGTAGATAGAGGAGAGAAATTAATATCCTAAGTAAATTATCAGCCATGATGTATCACTAAACTTACCTAGTGATTTAAAAGGACTGTCTGCTTCTAGTGCAGTCTTAGGTACACAGTAGAGCTGTTGTGAGGTCATGTGTGCAATGGGCCTGCCATGTCTAACACTCAGCACGGATGGAGAGGGGGTCATGAAGTCCCACTCCTAGCTGAGATGATGGCTTCTTGGAAAGGACAGTCAAGGACACAGCTGCAAACTCCAGTAGATGGATCTTCACCCATGAATACATAGGTAGCTTTAAGTAGATTCTAAGCTTTAAAAGAAGGGAACATGAGAAGTGGGGAGGGAAAAGTGGTTGCAGGAGAGAGTGTGCTAGAGGGTGAGGGGGCAGAGGAGAGAATAAGGTGAGAGAACAGGGTGTGAACTTGATCACAGTGCATTATATTCATGTATAAAATTCTTAATTATCAAAACAAGAATGGTGTTGTTCACTTATGACAGCACTGCATAGCATGACCTTCCTAGTACACACACCTATGGATTATGTGGTTTACTGTGAAACCATGAACCATGACTTAGTCTGTTTGTTACTCATAATTCTGAATATCATCGAATTATTCTAATATATGGCATAAAAAATCTCTATCAATTCTGGGTAGACATAAAATATTTTTTTTATTATTTATTTATTTATTTATTTATTTATTTATTTATTTATTTATTTAGTATACAGTATACAAAAGAGAGTACCAGATAACAATATAGATAGTTGTGAGCCACCATGTGGTTGCTGGAAATTGAACTCAGGACCTCTAGAAAAACAGTCAGTGCTCTTAACCTCTGAGCCACTCCCCAACCCTGTCACTTCTTAGATAACAATTGTGATTTACTCTTTTCTTCCTTTGTTTTATTTTCTCTCTTCTTTATTTTGTATTTATCAAAAAAAAACACAGTAAAAAGAATTTAAAATGTGGAAGAGTTAACAATAACTATACAGAGGATAAGAATGATAGGCATGGCTTATCAAGGGAAGAAATACAAATAAGATTTCTACACCTATATTTTCTTTGTGTTCAGCTTTCCCTCTGAATTTTTTTTTCCATCCCTGTATATCCTTATTCAAGGTCTCTTCCCCCTCCCAACACATCTGGTCATTTTTCTTCTCTGCAACTCCCCATCCCCTCCCTGGGCAGGGAGCAGACAGTCCCATGGTCCTACTGACCCAGTAATGTTTAGATCAGTCTCCACTTCTGGCCAAATCCAGTTCTTTCCCCCCTCCCTCAAGAGTGAGTCAGGTGTTCCTCTAGGTGGAGTGGGATCCAAAGGGTCAGTCCAGGGTGTTTCTGATCCCAAGCTGTTCCGTGGTTGTGGTTTGCCGCTTGGGCATGTTTGACTTTTTTTCTTGTTTGTTTGTTTAGAGACCACTAGTGA